>JAHZMZ010004706.1:0-14119 GCA_027743805.1 Lepidocyrtoides sp. E14
TATATTTACCGAAGCACACAAATTCCAAGATTTTTGCTCACCGACTTAGCGCAGAGCGGCACCTGTTAGGGTTAATAAGGGTTAATCACGATTTATATTTAAAGATCAAATACAAAAACCAAGCATTATTGGCTGGGTATCAAACAGGTACATAAAAAAATATATATATACAAAGTCTATAGCCACACCTACATGCATAGGTAATATTATATGAAAACTGTATACTATCTACGTATCAGGTTATCTATTTCTACGTTGACTGACATGTTACTCGGAAATGGCATCAAACCATCAGTAAGTTTTGACTGGCACCTATCCTTTGTAGTTCTAATTTGATTTCCCCAAGTCAAGTTTTTTTTTTGATATTCCATATCAGCATTATGCGATACGTAAAGATTGTATGAAAAAAATGGCACAAAATACGGTGCACGGTTTGGTGTGGAACATGCATGAAGGGAAAACAACTCGGTGAGTCAGTACTAAAGTACTAATACGAAAAATGAAATTTCTTTCATCTCTCTTTTTAATCATCATCATGCATGCAAATGCAGAGTTAGAAAAAACAGTATTGTCGAAAGACATTCTGCAGCTTGTCATAGCTCAGGTAGGTTGTAATAAAAAAATTATTGATGAACTGCAGTAAAGTAGAAACTCCAGACATTTACGCTATTATTACTATTATTATTAAAACGGCGTTATTGTTGTTGTTATTACATATATATAATATTATTAGTTTTCACATTTAAATGCTATGCAATAAATCATGCGTTATAGGGCCACTCATGATGACTCATGGTTAGTTAGAACAGAAATTGCATAATATTCTTTAACAATTTACGTTTTTGAGAGTAAGTACAGGTTAGCATCATCGTTATCCTGTATTTAAGCAAGAAGCTTCTCATTTATATTTTTGAAGAGTAGTAGTAGGTACAATGGTAGTAAGTAATTGACATCCATGGTTATTTGTCATGTTCGAGGAATATGCTATCTACTTCTGTGGAGAGGTTGGGGTTATTATTATTATTAACGCAAGAATAGGATTGAAAAGTACTCCTTACCTCACATCTACATGATAAACAGTTTCTATGAGGCAGTGTTACTCGTGTTCCAGACTCGATTAGGTTTTGTAGTAAATGACAATCTTTGGTAGTGCTGTTCCTGTGTCGATGAGTGCACTTGTTTTCGTCAGGACATCTATAGCAGCAGTCATCTTTTGGAAGAAATGCATTTTGGCAATCTACCGGTGGACATTCGATAGGCCAACAGTCAACTTCTCCATCAAGGCATTCACACGTTTGACACTGGAAATGCCACATCTCACCTAAATGTTCGGATAAAATTTTTAAAAAACGATGTCTAGTATGAATAATAGAGAAGATATAACTATAACTATAAGTTGTTTTTAGGAACTGTGGCTGGTGATCGACAGCATTTTTCTGTCTCATCATAAAACCAAAAAAAGCACATTTCCTTACTTGCTTAGGTAGAGTGAAGCAATGAATATTTCATTTCATGTTCAAGGATTTGAATTTTACACATGCTAAATGGTGTTGTCTATTGCATAAGCTTTCACACACGTTTACAATGAAAATGCCGATGGCGTCACAATGCTCGATTTGAATACCCATGGGCTTTTGATGGCTTGCTATTTTTAAAAACTCTCAACTTTAAGGTAAACAGTCTACAGCAATAAATAATTATTGATCATTTAGTGACAGCTTTGATGCTTCAACGTCAGAGTCATGGACTTATTCAGGCCATAGGGGAGTCTACATTTAGTTCTTATGCAAGCTTTAGTTTTCCCCGAGCAAACTTTATTAATAATACTTTGCAAACTTATCGATTGTGTTTATACACGTTTTTCTACAGTTTAGGTAAATGTTTTCGTTACCACCAACTGAGCCCATGAAAAAAGTATTTTCGGACCGATTTCTGTGAATTTGAAGAATTTTTCGTTGGAAAAAAACGAAACTGTCGAATGTTTTAAACAGCCGTGAACGCTTGAATTTTACCTTGCTTGAGGTATGCATGAGTTATGAAAAATGAAGACAGTAAAGTAACACTTATGTCTATGAAAATCCATATGAGATTTGATGAGAATTACTAACCTGACTTAAAATGAACATTGGGGTAGAGCTGATGTTGGCATGCTCTGGGTTGAACTGAGGCTAATGGAGCCACAAGACTTGTCGTCGTGGTATTTGTTGAGCCACAGTTCTTGCAACATTTATTGACGGAGGAAAACTCGTCAGTCATATTGACCAAAGTCGAGGTACATACTTCCGAGCACAGTTCTTCTTCCGTGGTACTACTTTTACACGAAACGGTTTCCGTAGTAGAGTCACAAACGCATAAACTACAGTCTTGTCTGAACCAATTTGAGCCTGGCGGATGGATCATGTCTTCATCCCAACAACCTGTGCAACCGTCACCAACAAATTGGCACGCAATTAGTCATTTATGGCGGAACTAACAAACTTTACTAAACTTTAAGAATAACCTAAAAATAATGCTAGTGTCCACGGACACTTTGCCAAAGTGGTGAGAAAAGTTTGTATTAAATTTTTAGCTCCACTAACCTGGGCAGTTATTGTTATTATTGTTATTATTATGATCTTGTGGTGGGCAACGACATTCAAATGATCCAATTGTGTTCACACATTCCATTCCGGTTGGACATGGTTGTTCCTCACTACACTCATCAATATCTATTCAAAAAGAATTATTCAAAGTTTACAAGGATTACTAGGAACTTTGAACAACTTGGAATCTGGGTTTAACAAATGAATTTCAGTTAAGATGACACATGAACTTGTGCATACAATGAGGATTAGAAAGCACAACATTTTTTGTTTTTTTTTCCTTTTCATAAGTTTTTAACCCATTCTACTTACCAACGCATTCACCAGGTTGAGCGTGACTAAGTTGGAATCCATCTACACATTGGCAGAGATGCCACCCTGGTTTGTTGACACAGAAAGCATTAGGGGGACATAGTGCATCTGTTTCTACAGACGAATTCCCTTCTTGCAGGCATTCATCAATGTCAGTCTCACATCTAGTTCCGTCCCAACCTGCCCGGCAGGAGCAGACATCAGGAGCAATGCAAATTCCTCCGTTTTCACAAGTATGATTGCATATAGCTACATTCATAAAACAAACAAAAATGGTCAGCGAAAAGGGAAACGCTTGTTCCTTTCGACATTCAAGATTCTCTTAATGCCCCACCAGTCTACATTTCTGCCTAATGCCAGCATAACACTCGACATTTTCAGAGTGCATGCTGGCTCACCATGACTAAAGGTAGAGTTTGCCGTTTAACAGAATTATAAGTGAAATTTACAAAAAATATTCCAGAAAACTTACGTGCGCAGTGGATCCCATCTCCACTGTAACCGAGATTACATGTGCATATATAAGAGCCTTTCGTGTTAGTGCAAGTCGCGTGGGAATGACACTTACTAGAGCCATTGGTGGCACACTCATTCTCATCTTCACACTGAAACTGGTTAATTTTATTGTATCCTGGAGCACATTCACAAGTATAGCCACCTATTGTATTCACGCATTTTGAATTTCTGGCGCAGTGATGCCGCTCTGAAGGTGGCCGTGACTAGCGCAGTAATCCGTCCCTATAACAGAGTACATCAGTTTTTAACAATGTATTTTTACAATTTTACTTCTTTTCACCCTTCTCATAGTCATTGTCGTCATGTACACAGTCATCAAAAAGCCAGTTTCCTTACCCAAGCACACTTTGCAGCATTCTCCTGGAACTATAACTTGATCTTTTTGCTGACATGGCAGTGGAGGACATGTCTTCTCTGGATCACGTTTTTTACACTGCATTGAACCATCAGTACAGACACAGTGAGTGCATTCTACAATGGAAGTAGACTCACCGTGATCGTAAGTTTTGCCACGGAAGTAGCATTGCTCTGTAAGCACCAGATTAAAGATTTTCTTACATCAAATACATCATCCATCAACCGTTTCTTGGACAAGCTTGTTACTCGAAAGTTTTCACTTACTGAGGCACGTAGGACAGCATTCGCCGGGTTTTGATATGGGGTTTTTACAGTTTTTAGCTTGTGGACATTGAACCGGCTGACATATGATTTCACCTTTCTGTTAAAATACACGGCACACAAAAATAGAGTTCAATGAGCACACTTAAATGAACCATCTACAAGGTTAATTGAAAGTGGTAGAAGCAAGCATCAAAGTATGCATCCAAATTTATTTTGGAAAGTTTTCTGGCAGTGTGACTGAATATGAGAACAGCATGCATTTTCCCACTCACTCATGAAGCCGTGAAAAAATGTTTCATTTCTCAAAAGGACAAGTGCGTGTATTGCGTAGATAAGTATTGTAAACAAACTGTGGGCATGTCTGCTATTATATTTGGCAATGACTCACCTTGCATGTGCATATGTCACAGTTTTGATGCCACGAAGATCCATCTCCAAAGACGGAGGTGTCGTTAACACGACAGGATTTCTGGCACTCACACTGCTCCACATCTGATAGACGCGCTTCTGCTCTGTTTAACTGCATGTGGACATAAAACAAAAGTAAAATCGATTCCAGAATTATTTTCAACAACGTTAGCAATGCCTGTGATCCCACAAACCTCACATACATGGATGAACATGCATGCATCATTCAATTATATACAGCCGAAAATATTCATTTGATCAATAAAAGTTTTTTTTAAAGAAAAATAATGCCTGCCGATACTTACCCTTTCCGTCAGCATTTTAATTTGTGACTCTAATGAGGCGTATGATAGTTTTAAGGCAGTATGTTCGCTGCATGTTGGGCACTGAGTATCCATTTGCGGACATTGTGACAAATAACCATATGGACCAAATGTGAGTTGCAAATCTTGCATCGCACCCTTTGTCAAGGGAAAACCACAAAGAAAGCAGTCATTTATGATGCAAAATTTTAAAATTGAAAGAAGAGAAAAGAGATTGAGCGAGATGAGTACGTGCAGTTGGCTATTCCTGTAAAAACTGACCTGGTACAAGAAATGTGATGTTGTTTTTTGGCCAATCCAAATGGACATGTTAAGTGAGTTAAAGATGGCAGTGACAGGGTCAAATTTAAGAACTCTTCTATACACAGGTGAACAGTCAACTAATATATTTACTTCAGACGCAGAAAATGTGATGGCCAAACGGTGCCAACTTCCGTCTGCCAGTTGGAATGGGAACGTTTCTACTAAAGATTCGGAAATGACTCGCAGTTCATTTTTACGACCACTGGATTGAATCTCTAACGTACTAAAGGAAAAATAAAAAATTTAGGTTATTTTTAATTAGCAGCATGACTTTGTTTGGAAAAGGTGATAATGAAAGCAAGACAAAATATCTTGATATGTTTGTCGGGATGTACCTAACTAATCCTCTTGAAAATGCGAGGATTGTTCCGACGTTGTTGGGATTCTGCTTAATTATTGCTGAGATCGTGAAATCATTAGCTCCAAGGGCTGAAATTTGAGCTCGTATCCTATCTACCCAATCACTGGACATCATGATCTCTCTGTAGTCGCCTGTGTAGGGAGAAAGTTTTATTCCACTTGTTCATAGATAATGTAGATTGTCATATTATCCATATCATATACTGTAAAGGGGAAAGCATTTTTCATGCAAAATTTCCATCCATTCTTACCTGTAAAGATGACACCTGGGCTAAATTTGTGAATTCCTTTTCCCAGCATAATGCCTTGATAAGAATGATTGTGTAAATGAAGACTATCGAAAAGATCCAATTTGACTAGCTTCGGACTGCCAACTAGGAAATAAATAATACAATTTCAATAAGTGAACAAAAAGACTATATCAGTTTTCTAAAATATTATATCGACTACAAATTATGCACTCTAAAATGTGTCAAATGTCATAGTTTAATGGACAATATTGAATAACACTCGAGCAGCTTGAATGCAAAACTATTTTTTAAAAGTATTTTCCCGTAATAACAACAAAGTGATTTTCATATATGACAGTTTTTAACTTGTTTTGTCATCATACAAGGCGGAACTTTACATGAAAATGATATATAATCTGCAGAGTAACTTCATGTTAGCAAAACATGAAACAAACCCTGAGAAAATTCATACAACATTCAGTTTATATAATGCGCTAATGCGCATACTAGGAGGGATACTAGGAGGGCTAGGTATGTATACATGTTGTTACATAAAAGAGTACAATATTATTATTATGCCACCTGCCTGCACATTGTACGATGACAATGAAAAGCTGTAGTAGGGAGACTTGAGTTCCGGTAGCCATGCTGGATACTACTCACTATTGTTATCACTATTGTTATTCTTTCTATAAGGAACATAATTAATTCACTGTTATTGATCAAAATACTATTTTAGTAGATGCTTTCCTGACACTAAAATAAGCATAGTATTCATCAGGGAGACCACATGGATTTTTACATTAATAATGTAAAGTTATCGAATACAAGACACGGACAGGTTTACGAGCACAAACTGCATGTAACTGTAAAGAACACTTTTTATACTGGCACTTATCATTTAGCTTAGTTAGAATTCAGTGCTATAATATCAAAGTCAGTATTCTGATATATGGCGAATCGAGAAACGACAATGCGAGCAAAAAAAAACTAAAGTACTTTTATGGCATTATGTACAGTGCACTTTGTTCCTGTCTTCTTCCTTTTCCTGTAACACACACACAGAGACAAGAAAAATACGCGACCTCACAGCTCACACACGCACGGCGTTACAAACAGAGGCAATTGTCAAGTAGAACAGGAAATTTTCAGCGACGCTCGCTTTCACTCAAAATGACGATTTGTCCATGTCTTCTTCCTACGTTCACTTGTACATGTATGTGTGCATACCTTTTTGAATTAATGAATATTCCATGGCAAATATTTAATGCACATTTTATGCCAAACTATGAATACCTCAAGGAAGGGAAGGAAAGAATGAACTGAATATACTCTACTTCCTTTCTTTTTCCCGGTATTACTATTATTACTAACATATAAATAAGCATATACCTAGTTTGCCGGCTATTGGTTACTACAGCCGGCTTAACATTTTTTAGTCCGCTCATTCGGTTATGGTGAATGAGTTTTTTTTTGCAGGTGACATCAACCAAGCCCGAATCACCGCAAAAGTATTGGGTGAGACGACAACCAGCTTCTACAAACAGTTTTTTTCTGTATTTTTGTGAATGCATAAAATGTAGTACATGTATTGAATTATTAAAATACTTTTTATCCACCTATATGTGTGTACATATTATCATTCATGTTTATTCTCATCATCATCATCATCATGACGATGATAATAAAGCAATTTTACTAATACACGAGAAAATTGCCAGTGCGGCGGCGGTGGTGGTGTTGACTGGTGACTCAGGAAGGAAAAAAAATGTACCTGACGGCTGCTTTCCAATAAAATGATAAATAGCAACTAGCATAGTACGAGATAAGTAAGTAGTTGCACTGCTGTAAAGGAAAGCGACACCTCTTTTCTCACTCTCACTGATCATCATCATCATCATCATATCATCGTGATGGGATTCCGTTGCATTACAGCAAGCTTTTTAGTAAAGTATGGCGGTGAGTGAACTAACCAGAAACGGTGGTGATAAGAACGATGGCATAAATATGTAAGTACACTGGTGTGGATAGATGGAAGGATAAATAAAGTGAGGTGAGGTGAGATAATTTTTCGTTATACATAATCCATAAAGTAAAGCATTTCACAAAAATGTTTTCTTCTTCCTGTTGGCATTTTGCAAATAAAACAGAACGGGAGATAAGAGAATTACATGGTTCTTTACCTACCCAAATCAACATCTAAAAAAACCAGTACTCCCTCTACCATTTTTGTCAAAAAATGTGCTCACTTTTATTCCATTCATTAAAATTTAGATTTGGTACTGATGGTAGTCATTATTCATCATTTTTAGTATCGACTTTTTACATTGCTATAAATATTACCTAGTAGAAAGACTGAACAATCTTTGGAAATATTGATGATGAACAAAGTAATTGTTTCACGGCAACTGCTCGTATTACTATCAGTTATCGTGACTTGAAACTTTGGGGTTTATCAAACTATTTTGGAGTGTACCAAGGTCACCCGTATTTTATTCTAAGGAAAAACAGTGCCACATCCTTACATAGTAATATGATACTTTTACTAATATTATATTTATAATAGTTTTATGGCCATGACATAATCGTTAAAACCCCTCCATAAATGTAACAGTAAATTTAATTCAATTGCCCAAGAAATAAATCGGACTGAGGCTAAGTCTAAATTTTTTTAAGAATCAATCTTTCCACGTTACCTTTTACTCATAAAATTGAAGGTTCAACTAATAAACTGATTTTTACTGATAGAATCAGTTATTTTCAGTGTTGCTCAGCAAAATCAAAATGAAACGGTTATCGTCCATGTTTTTGGAGGCGAGGCAATTTATGTAATTTCTACCCACGTTTATTTGCTAGCTCAAGCTTTTTATGTGGCATGTGGCTAAAACGGATGTACATGTATACCATATTATACAATTATAATGGTTTGAATAGGAAACATTTTAAATGTAAACGTAGTCATAATTTTACCACAAGTATTCAATAAACTGAGTATTGATTTTACTGGTTGTTGAAAGATGTAATTTTTTTCTAGTCTTTATTTTCAAATCATCAATATTTGATGGTTAAAGTTGAATTTTTTAAACAAGGAAAAAAAGTCGGTTCTGTTACGTAGCACTGAAATGATAATGGCAATTTGTTTTTCCACAAAAATCGAAGCCAAGCTAGAACCAATGGAAAATATTAATTTTTCAACAAGTCAAGGAGTACTCTCATTAGCCTTATGGGCATGAAAATAGGTCATTTCAAGTAGAACACATCTAACCGTTGCATAATATTTTACGTAGAAAAGTTTAACGTGACTGTAACGAACGCACTTTTAAGAAACTTACATATATATTTTGTAAATTGTGCCAAAACCAAACCTAATTAAGATCATGCGTATACTTCACTCCTAACTTTTGCCCCAGTATTTAACATTTAAGTGGCAAAATGCTATTGAATCATTTATACATGCATAAATGATTCAATAGCATAAGTAAAATGATTTGACGATATGACATAGAAAGCAGGGTCACAATTTAAGTCGTATCATCGCCGTCGTCATCCTACAAATAAATTTTTATATTGTGGTCATACTCATTTATCACTCAATAAATACTTACATACTTGTGTAAATGTTACACAAACTTATTGCCTTGTTCTGTAAATATTGGCGTTGAGTTGATTGACAATTTGCAGCACTTTTTTGTGCTCGCATTTAAAACAAACCTTCCTCCTACGCACTCATAAATACAATGAATACCTACACCAAAAGTGTTTTACATTTGTCCTTATCATCTGACATCATTCTATTTGCATTCCATTTCATCTAGCTTATGTTGAATTCTCCAAGCACTTGTGCACTTGTCATTTACTTACACTACACTCATACAATAATCAGATATTCAGTTATTACAGCCGTAAGTACCAAACAGTTAAAAATGTATCATTACGAAAATGAACATCCGGGTGTGAATTACAACTTTGAATGCACATTATCCATAAAAAATGCAAACTTGTGAAAATTCAAGTATGAACATAATCATCACATCATCTTTGACAAAGTGTAAATTAGATAATGATATGCTAACAATGAATGAATGTTACAGGCCTTCTTCTTCCTTGCAACCTTTACATTGATTTACTAATTTAAAATTTCACTTTTTATGATGAAAATGAAATGAGCTCATTCAAAACTCTGATAGATGCATGTGTGCTATCAGGATTTATTTTAGCACAAGTCATACAACCCTATATAACGTTTCAATGTATGCATATTAAATTACAGTGCTAAAAAAAGCTGTATGTACAGACTCAATGGATACAATAAAAATTAATGCTGCTGCTGATATTAACCATAATTCTAACTAAGTGAAATGAATCCTTTTGGAACGTGTCTTGTCAGCTAAATCTGCGCGTGAGAAACTACGACACTCTCATGAATGTCACTGGCTACGCGACTGCAGTCCATAGATAAGAGATATATTATCTACCATGTAAGTTGTCCTTTGTTACCTAAGTTTGCACTTTAGTATAACTTTTGCTATTTCTAAAACTAACGTCATTATCAGCGGCTTGGCTATAAAGAATAGTATGAATTATGAGTATAAGACATCATAAAGAATTCAATAGTTCATTTCGTCTCTAAATACACGTAAGTGGGTTAGGCATTTCATTTTATTTCAGCATCGATTTATATTGACAAGAGAATTATCTAGATATTTATTTAATGTCTCTATACGTATATGAATACCTACACACGTATTATATTTTCATGTATTCCAGCATATAAATAGACCAAACTGTAACCAATTTACGGTCAGTAACATCAAAAATTTTTGAAGCAGTATTACGTCAGTTATTTAATGTGGTCATTTTGCAATTTGTAGCATTTACTATGATTGCGCTATTGAACAAATACCGAACAATTACTTGGCATCAACGTTCTATCGCTGATTATTTAACACTTTAACTATGGGTTTAAATAAGTATGGATACAGATAAGGAGTGAACAGATTTGATGTGGATGAAAGATGTAAGTAAAACTGTGTCTTGACTTACTCCTAGCGACAAAATTTATAGCATTTTACAATACGCTGCGTTGACATGCAAGGACAAAGATAAACTTTTTGCTAAAATAGACTAACAGCAGTAATGTAGTATGTATGTATACCTTAGTCAGCGTGGAAAACTGACACCACAGGAAAAGTCATGCGTTCCACTTGCACAAGCCAAATTTTTATCTCAAATCTATTTATTTGTATTTAAGTGTGTCCTTTGAATGCAATTTGTTTTATGAAAACCGAACAATGCCGTATTTGAATGCAATAAAAAAGCTACAAATTTCGTCATAAATGCAAGATAATTATTGTAGTAGCGGGATTTGTAGGGTTAGCTACTAATCATGATAAGCTTCTTCCTTTAATATAAGTAATATGTAAGTATACTTTTAATTTTCATGTCGTTGACATTTCATTTTATATAGATTGCTAACCTTATGAGTTTTTGACATGTTATCTATCTATCATGAAATTGTCAACCAGTCATTGTACCAATGTTCAAAGACACCTCTATGAAATTATTCTGCTGTGTTTCACATGTCTTCTCAACTCAACACAACTTCCTCTCTTCTCTTGTCAAAGCAATGAGCAGTTTTATTGTTTGGAAGATTAGTTATCGGAATTGAATGGGAAACTTCAGCCGAATATGTAGCAGTGACATAAACACAAGTCCATACTGTGTTATTAAGCGACTGCTGGACTGGACACAGGACTATCAGATTTCATTTGTAATGACCTTTCAGTAGTATGGAAGGAAATTAGATGTTTTTCTCTCTCAGATTTCCGTGACTCTACAATGAGCGAATGTATTGGAAGTGTTAAATTTGTTCATCGCTGTCTTTCTTTTTTTTTATCTGGTTGACGAGTGTGCAAATGTCGCGCGCAGCTAAAATGCTTCAACTCGTTAGGAATATGCTTTAGTGATGGACAAGGACATTTGAAATAAAAATGAGTCAAATGTATTCTACATATCATATAAAAAATAATATACCTACTACCTATTTTGGAATGCGTGTAAACCATCAGCATCACTAATAACCTTAAACGAATAAGTTGAGAGTTCCTATTGATCAAACAAAATCGATTTCACTCTATAATATTATTCCCAATGAACAAAAAATTATTTCATGTTTGCATGCCAAATTAATAGTGACATTACTTCTAATGTTGCAATCATGAATAGCATACCTGCCTACATGTTTGCTTGTTCGAATGAAGCAGAAAAGACGGGTAAACGCAAAAAAATGTGGACAATAGTTGTCGTAGTGTAACTTCAAATACATGATAAGTACAATCGTAGGAAGTTTGTGAATGCAATAAAAATGTGTAGTAAAGAAAAAAATAATTTAGTAATATGGGAGCGAGGAAAATTTACCACAGGAAGTATGTATGTATGTATGCCGAATCGAATGGTAAAAAAATGATAATGTGCACGCATGCACGCTAATGCACGTTTGTATAACTGCATTGTTATTTCCGGGTTGACTTTATTAAAAAGTTAGTTTCTCATCAAAGTCGTATGCATGATATGCATACATAATTGATAGTTGTGCCGTGTGACATTAAAAACTGCCTTTTTGTATTTTTGTAAAGCTTGGGTGAGAACATAAAAGCGTTGAATGCTTCGGAGAAAGTCTTTGGCTGCATTATGCATTCGTGGAAATACAAATCGAGCTATAGAGCGCATAATATGTATACGTTTTTCACCAATAATTTTCGATTTACACTTTGTTGTTTATTTGAAAGAGGTTTACCACGACGATAGATTTTTCATTATTCATTAAATTGTTGGCTTGAAATTGGTTTGTCGAATAATAGTGGCTTTGAACAATAAAGCAACTGATTCTTTTTTTAAATTCTATTAAAAGCATAGAGCATCAAGCCACTGAGATTATTTAGTCGAGCCAATAAAGTTGACTGCATAAAACGCTGGAAAAAATATAGTCAATAATGTCGGTACAAAAGGAAAAAAACTCAAGTCTTTCTTCTGGCAGACATCCAGGTATAAAATGAATAAGCTGCACATATTGCGCAATTTCAAAGACAAAATGTTGGCAGCAATTGGTAAAAAAAATATTGGAACTTGCAAAACTGCAATTTGGCTGAAATTTGGTTCGGATCTCCCTTTCTGTCTGCTTCATCCGACTTTCTGCATTTGGAATAAAAAAACACAGGGAGAATGAAACCGAATTATGACACCCAAAGCAAATGTTAATCTTCATACAAAATGTACGGACACCCATTTCTCTTCTGCCCAGTTTATCAAAAAGAAAAAAGATTTTCCCTTGTACAACTGCAGTAATAGAACCATTCATTGTCAGTGCAATGTGCATTGGACAGCAATAATGGGAAAATAAAGTAATAAACTGTCCAAACAGCCATACATTGGATTGGCATTGGATCAAGGTAGATGAATCCGAGATTTCTTGCGCTTGGCTGATAACATGTCTAATGTGCATAGTTTAGCCAATCCGGCATTATATTCTTCATGCTGCCGTGTTTTCATTTCATTCTATGGAAATCCAATAAAGCCCATTATCATCTTGCCCGTTTATTACTTTCGTACCTGTATGATTATGATAACGGCAAAAGGAAAAAAAAGTAATATCATCGCTATATTCTATTCATTTTCTTTAACTGCATTGCATGCCAAGAAAGGAAAAGCAACGGCACTAAAAACGCGTTAGCTTACTTGTAATGTGAATTTTACTTTGCATACAAGTACGGGTAGTAAAAAAATCAGAAAACTTGGAAAAGTAAGTAGATAGTCTTGTTCCTTCAAATGGAAATAGACATGGAAAAATGGCGGTAGGTCGATTTGTCTCAAACATGTTCATGTTTTGACATGGCATTTGAAATTCGAATGTTTGGAAACTTTGGAAAGTAGTATTCTTTCTTCGTTTCAACAGCAATACTAATAATAATGATGGTGGCATCAGCAGCAGCAGCCGCATCGGTGGTAAAGTTACTTTTTAAAAGTCAAACTTTTCAGCTCTCCCAAGCGTATTATAAAATTGATCGTGTTTATGCTAAACAGTTCTTCTTTTTTAAAAGAGATATCATTTTGATTCTTTTTTCTCTGCAAAAGAAAAAAAACACGGATCACACAAACTGGTTGTGCTTTTCGTGTTTTAATAATATTTCACACAACATAAATGGAAATGGGACGTACACAGATGTGTTCAACTACTTCTCTCTTCTACTTCTCTGATGCTGTGCTTGATACGGCATCTTTTAGGTCTAAAGGTGGCCTGAGAAAAAAAGAGTTGAAAGTTTCCTACTTGTGGTCGAAAATGTGACGGCAAAAGTAGAAAGCCATGTTATTCATCTTACTTGAAAATGAGAGTTCCTTCTGGGGAATACTTGCTAAGAATAACCACGAAAAAAAAGCAAAAAAATGGTAAACCTCTCACGAGAATAAG
>JAHZMZ010004707.1:0-10059 GCA_027743805.1 Lepidocyrtoides sp. E14
GTTTTCCTCCCTTTTGTGGGGTTGTGGAAAGGGTGACAGAGTTTTCTGGATGGGATGAGATATGTAAATTATGGTAGGTTTTCTTTAGGGTTACATGGAGACTAGGAAAAGTGGGATGTGACCTTTTTCTCCGGCTTGGAGCAACCGGCAACACCTATGCACACTACTATGATATTTACGAAAGTAGTCGAGAGGAGAGAGAGACAGAGAGAGAGGCAGTAGTAGAGTGAGTAGTGGTGTCGGCAAATGTCCATGTCGATCCTGCACGAATTCGTATGCTTACGACGATGATGATGATGATGATAACCATAATAATATTCTTTGTCTACTGTATTTGGTTAAATTCTAATGGCTGGAAGACTGACTGACGTGTATGTATGATGATGGAAAAACAAAGAGATGATGCAATTAAAATGAGTTTCTGTGTAGAACTGCTTTACTACTAGACTACAAGGTTTTGCTTCTATGTATTTTCATGTTGTTATGCTGTTGCAGAATGCATGCATGTTATTCATTCTTTTAAATCATGGCAGCGATTTCTTCTGGAAATTAAAGCAGAAATGAGCAAGAAAATAGTAGAATACGAGAGAAAATTTAAAGTTTTACATATTAACAAGGTTAAGTATAAATTTATTCAATGGAACCACGTGGAAATATAATAATAATAATAATAAGTTTGTTGGAAATAGTAAATTAGAATATTTATGGTAATAATATGATGAAAAATGTTGTTAAACTTTTTGAACATGGTATATCAAAATTTATATCAGATTATGATTTCTTAGTAAAGTAGTAAATGAATTTTACACAAAAAAATACCGCTCATAATAATAATAATAAAATGGTGGATTACTTTACTGAAGCTGTAGAAGATGTGAAAGAGTGTGTAGAGTGGCTTCCTTCTTGGTTGGTTGAGAAGATATGAGAGTAGAAATATGTAGCTGATGATGAATGCCTTCTAGTTGGTAGTGTTAAGGTTGGCCTGACGTTTGGTCCTGAAAAGAAAATTTAATAAAAATTAATTCCCATATAAAATTCAGTAATTAAATTAAATGGTTTTTCATTAGTAGTTATAAATTTGAAAAGCTAGTATATTAATGAGGAAGAATTATAAAGTAATTTCTTACAGGACATACATGAGACCCGGGGGTCCTTGGGAAGACTGGTTAGTAGTGAAGGGCCTTGATGGCAGTCCCTCTGGACGGAAATTAACATTGATTTGGTAATCCCCTGGCTGTTGGAACACGTTAATGATGGTGGATGAAGGACCTCGGAAGTGTTGTTGAATTGGTAATGCACCTTGACTCTGAATTTCGCAAGGGGTTGGGGACACACCACCATTTGTTTGGGAGGACTGAGACGCCATCTTGATTGTAGATACTTTGCGATAGCACTTGGGGCACAGAAAATGAGGAAAAACGCAACAATATAGCCGTTGACACCTGAAAAAAGAAAATAGCACAGACGAACGCTTTAGAAATATTTATTTTTCATAAAATGTTTCTACCTATTTAAGCACTAAGCAAATATAACTCTTTAAAAACTTGAAAATTGAACGAAACTATTATTTAATATTTTTGCAGCACTTTAACTAATAGATTTAAATGCTTTATACTTCTAAATTTATGAAACAAACCGTTTTCAGCAGTGATAATTGCAATAATTTCTACAAAATTACTTTTTGGTCTCGACAACTAATCAATATATTTTTCGGTATTTTTCCAAAACCAAAGGAAAAGTTAAATCTGTGTATTTCAAAAAAAACGAAGCAGACAACTTTTCTTAAAGGAGACTTGCTGGTGAATGAAAAATGAACAATAACTTTGAATCGAGTAAGCTGTAGCTTTATCTTTTAGGAATGAAAATCGTACCGAAATCAATTAAACCGAGAGAATTATTGCATACAACAAGCATCATCAATGCATGTAGGTAGGTTCGCTCATGCTTTTGCTTATTTACAAAAGGAGGAAATCAAGACGAAACTCGATGTTTTTTTTCTCAAGATAAGAAAAAAGTTGAAATCTGATTTCATTTTCTTATCGCTAACTTTTTAATTGAAGAAAAGAAAAAAAGGCTTGCATTTTCATTTAGGTGGATTTTATCTTTTTTTTATGTTTATCATCCAATTACTGCAAATTGCTCATCTAGTACCAGTGGTACTGTGCCACTAGTAGCACACCACTTATTTGAGCACATTGGTGCAACTCATGTCATCATGAAACGCATTGTAAGTTTGCTGGAGTCAAAATTCTTATCGCTTGGTTTTTGGTTAAAGAGATCTGATTTGCATACTTTTTTATCGAACAAGCGACTACGTATTTGTGCACATTCTACATTGAGCTGAGAGGACTAATTGTAAGCTGAACTAATGTTTTTACGCTTTTTTTGGATAATTGCTTGTGATGATGATGATGAATGAGCTACCAAACCAATCAAGAAATGAATCATCATTATCAGTCATCGCTATCATAAATACGTAAGCCGTGAGTCATTCATTCATCAGCCAACTAAAAAACATTACGTGCACCATGTTGAGACTTAAATTTAACAATTTCCCAAAAACAAAATTAATACCGAGTAACTGCTTATGAGTGACTAACGCTTTATGTAATATTTTTGTACATACGTTTGTCAATAATAATGAACTATCTAGAAAGCATTTTTAGATTTATTTATACTCTTTGTCAATACCAAATCTGCATGCACTCACCAAATCGAATTATATAAGTTGCATATATTCGAGTGGACTTTTCTTGTTGTGAGTTTCGGATATTTCTCATGGATGGCATTTTGGTTCACTCCACTCCATCATCATCACCCTCCTTCCAATTCAAATGAATGGTGTTATAAATGAATGAAATATTATTATGCAGCCATACATTGATTGCATTACCCATTCCACGGCCAAGGAATAATATCATCTTCCTTCAAAACTTTCTTTACCGATGATAATATGACAACATTAGTAAATACACCATACATTGCATAATGTAGCTGTAGCAGCTTTCAGTCTACTTTTCGTTTCGGCGTTTTTTTTTTTGGTTGCGAAAATGATCTTATCATTATTATTACACATGGTATGGGAGGAAGCTCTAACTCTGATGTTCTCTCCAATAATTTGTGACACGGAGGTATATCCATAATATTTAGTCATAATATTTGTATATGTTTCACTTTATCCAATTCTTGGTTAAAACCATTTATTTCCCAACTTTTTTTTCGTAAAATGTATTAAAAAATCCATGCATGCATGTATTTATGTGCAAATAGTAATGAATTCCTACATCTATTCATTCATCTTGATAACATCAATGATGACGTGCAAGCTTAGCATTAGGAAACAGACAAATATAATATTATTTTCGAAATAACTCAAAAAAAAATGCAAAATAGCCCTTTATTATTACCAACACAGATAAAAAATTTGGAATATTAAGTTGGGCTCTTTAAGAACCTGATCGATTTTCTGCATCAAATATTCATACATATAACAACCGCCAGTCAGTTTTAAGTTGGTAAACTAGTTATGGAAAAACTTTGCTTCTTCTCCTTCAAACCAGAGTAAGAGCAGGGTTATCTATCATTGTGTGTTGAAAACCGTGCGCCTTACTTTTACGCTTTCACAGACAATTTACTTAGTAAAAAAATGATTACATGATGGATAACAGAGCCAACATAAAAATATGGGTGACAATGTGACAGCCAACGAAAACCAAAGCTTTATTTTGTGGCTGCTGTAATAAATGATTTTATTGATTAATTCAAATTTCAAGGATACTTTCCAAAAAGGTGTATTTCCTCCCATATTGCTGTGGTGCTGTTGCTCTATTTCTATACAAGAAGCGAAGGCCGTTTTCCTTTATCGCTTGTCCCCATGCTTTTAAGACTTGTGTTGTCTGCTGTTGTATTAATGATTTAAGCCTGTACTACTAAACTTGCGTACTTTATATATAAGCTCTCCTTTCAGTAACCTTTCAAAACTCATGTTTCTTTATGCATAAATCTCTGTGTTGAATATTAGTACACAGTCGTTTACGACACCCATCCAATTTAGTATGGCCAAACATAAAATTTTGGGAATATCTGGCTTATTATGGCATTTTCATGTTTCATGCTCAAATCGTTCTGCCATCATCGGTCTAAATGATATTATGATACTTTCCTCAAAAGTAAGATCCTTGAACTTGACTGGACCTTTTTGCTTCCATTGTCCAAATATACTGTAACGGTTAGAGGTAGGAAGATGTTGAAATTGGTTTCTTGAGAAATAAAATTCTTGAAAATTTCTGTTGTCTGGGTCTGTTCTTATTTTTGTCCTTTTTTCTTTCAGCTACACATATATTATTTTCCTATAATGATTATGCCATGTCATGAAAAATAAGTTACATTGACATAATATGTTATTTTAAAGGAAGTAAAGTAAGTAAATAATATACACAGAAAATTGTACAGTCAACAGTGGGCTGCATTGCGGTTAATTTACATTGTATAATTAGCAGGCATGACGTTAAGATTGCGTAAATATATTAGTTTTGTAAACTGGGCTGAAATTAATTTGTTTAACTAATTGCTTATTCCATTGCTGATTTCAATGTCTTGTATTGTGGCTGGTTAATTATTCATTTCGCTGGTATTATGATGCATAGTCCTGCAAGACTGGGCTGTGATTCAGTGTAAATGGAAATGTCAGTGGTAAAGGGAATGTACAATCAAGGTTAAATTTCTTTGAAATGGATGGTACGGATATACATAATTCGTAAATGACAAATGGAGTGATAGATGATGATTTCTTGTTTTTTATGCTAAATTGGATTCATGATGTATCAAGGTTACCCATAAGCTAGTTTTTTCTTTGAAAATCGATGAGCCATTAAAATACAAAGTAAGTTGTCCAGTTCAAGTTGTATCTTCCTGAATCACTGTTTTTGTTAAATGCACTGATTTTCGCATCGGGTGGAGGGATGAAGAAAAATCGAATTTACAGGCCATGAAGAGTAAATGCACATATTATTTAAATGTATTGCTGTGTTTGAGCTTTTCCAGCCCTTCTCCTTTTCCGTTTCTCAAAGTCACCCAGTGTTTTTTCATCTGTCGCCATTTTTGAATGTTACATGTAATGAGCAATCTCTCAATATTTGAGAGTCCGGATCGTTTGTCCAGATTGAATTTTAATTATTAGAATTTTTACTTTTCAGTTGGCAGTCAAGTCTTTCAAGTGAGAGAAATTCTGGATTAAAACACTTATAATCATACAAAACTGAAGCAAGAAGAAGCATTCTAAATTGCAGGATTTTTAATAAGGTGCATTCAGCTTATCAGTGTCAAGTAATGTACTTATTTCTGTCTGTCTGAATCATCACAATTTTTTGTTAAAAGTTTTCTGCTTATTTATTTGATTAAAGATATATCATGTCAACCCGCTTAAAAAAGCGAAAGTCAACCCAGTCTGCCTCATCATCATCATCAAATGCGCACCGACCAAACGATTCTAAGGTAAAAATTGTTTTGAAGCGACTACCCAACGACGTTATCACATCTTCCTCAGCAGCCAAAAATGAACATAAAAATCCTCTTCCAAGAAACTCTACTTTCATCGTTTCGGGTAATAATGCAACAGTCTCTTTCCAAGGCAACAACAGCATGAGAAGTAGTTCATCCTCTTGTGGAACTTGCAAGCAACGGCACTTTCTCTCAGGTGGAAATACTCCTGAATGCAACTTAACGCTGCAGCTTCCAGGGCCGGGTAATTACCATATAAACATCATTTATTTGAAAGAGGGGCCAATTCCCGAACACTCCAAAAATGGAAAAACTTCCCAAAATCAGCAACAAGTGCCAGTAAACAGAAACGCAGTAAATCAAGCGACCATGAGACAAACAGAGTAGGTTTTCTTGCCTCTGAATCTATTTTAGCTTACCAAACATTGAATAATGACTAGCTTCATTGTCTACTTTAAGAAGTAAATATCTTATGCACCATAACAATATTTTGTCATTCATTCATCTATTTTTTTGTATTTCAGGAGTATTCTTCGTAGAGCATTAACGAACCCTATCCCAAATAAAACCAGAAAGTACATCACTGCTCGAGGTCGTACAATTGTTCCTACTCAGCGAAACCAGTTATACATCTAATCTAATACAAGAAGAAGCCATTGTCTAAACTAGCATCCAGCCACAACATTCGTCCAGGGAGAGAGGTAATATACGTTTCACTTCATCCTGTTATATATGGTCTCACTCGTATGAACTCTAGACTGTAGAGCAAGTAAATTAAGATCAACCTAAATGCAAAAAAATATGGTACCAATTTTTTTCAACAAAAGTAGAGCATTTCTCTCCCGTTTCCCATATTATCTGTTTAATAGTCAAACCCTTGTTACCAGAAAGTCTCTCTGGTAGATTGGAAAACTGTTAACAAGTGTCAAATTACCCCGTGAAGACTTGATGATAAAAAATCAACTATCAAGAGTAAATCTAAATCATCTTTGACACTAATTTACAATTATATTTACAGTATGTAGGTAATTAAACATGTTCCGTCGATCCTTATTTCGTAAGTACCTAGATCCCTAAATACCATACCCAATCTAAATCATGATCTATCGAATTTATCTTCAATATTATATATTAATTAGTCTGTAGCATGTTTAAGCGTTTTAATTTTTATCTTCAATTGATTTAAAAATCAGACATTGTAAAAAATTTGTTTGCAGCTGTAAATTTATTCTAGCATAAATTAAAATGTTGATTCCAGATGAAACCGTAAAAACTGCAGAGCATAGAATTAATGTACAAACAAACACATTATTTACTTATGCATGGTCATTTACCAACGCACTCAGTATGTAGTAGCATCAAAACAAGTTCTGTAATCATATTGATCATCACATCACTATAATTTTACTAGCAATTACAAAAGGTTCATTATCAGACATGCAATAATGCAAGCATCCCACACCACAGCCTACGAAATACATAGTACAAAAATATTTGTTTGGAACATCAACAAATATTGGATTTGGAAGCATCATCGTCATCATAAAAATACTAGATTGTGCACGAGACAACTAACATGCACACAAACTCGCTTGCTTCAAATATATATCATCTATTCATTTTTATTACGTTTCCTCCCAAAAAATGCGAATCCTGTAATCTTATTGTTCCCAATCGCAATCCAATCTTCCTATAGCTCTCTATGTGTCATTACTCATTATCATATTATTATTTTTATTATTATCATCATCATCATCATGGCATGTCCAAGTCGAGCAGAGAATGACCGACCAACCAGACAACCAGTAGTACTCCAAAATTTTATTATTACAATGTGATACTGCTTTTTGGTGCTGAACTGGACTAGACCTTTATAATAATATGATGGCTACATAGAGAACAACAGGACAAAAGAGTAACTCCAAGCGGTAGTATTTTTTTTACAGAATATTCTCACCAAACCCAAATACCAATTCTGCACTACCATATATCTACCAAACCAACCAACCGTCTCTATTTGCATTGTCTTGTCATTATAATATCTCTCTCGTCATCATCATCATCATCATCATCATCATCGTCAGTCGCACACAAAAAAAATGTTCATTATTTTTCGTCCGTTAGGAAAGGTTCATAGAATTTATATAATTTTTTTGGTGATATGCTCGCAAATATAGTAAAAGTACGTGAATATACTGTGTCTATTGTCTATCATATTATTATCGTCCTGTGCTACTACTGACTGACTGTCTACTACTCTCTTCTTCTTCTTCTTCACTTCATTTCATCATGGAATTGGATAGGGGAGTTGGAGTTTGTTGGAATGGAATGAAAATGGCCTAAAAATTCATACACACATACACACACATCGACACGCATCGTATGCATGCATGGCACGCATGCTATAAAAAAACTTGCTGACTTACTTTGCCTCAATGTCTTTGTCCATTTAGTCCTTTTACTCAAGTTAGTCAGTCAGTCAGTCAGTCATAAACTTAAAACTAGCTTGGTGTTTTTTTCTGTTGTAATATGTGTATTGGCAATGCCGATTCGGCATCATCATTTTCATCCTCATCATCACCACCTGGTCTTCTTCCTTCCCGTTCCTCCATCGTGTTGTTCCTGTCTTTCTTCCTCCTTGTTTTAAACCAAGTTGATATAATAATATTGCATTAACATTTTTTCTTCATTGCAGCAAGTATAGAGGAGGGTGAGATGGAGAGCTAGTATTGTAGTAGGGAATAAATGTAATGCAATGAGATTTTTTTTTCTCAGAGATGCAAAAATAACATAGTTTACTTAGTATTGCATTGCTACATTATTACAAGTAGATAATCTACTTCAACTTGTGCCTAAATAGAATTTTTTTTTTCTCTTGAACATTCATTCTCATTCATTCGTGTACATCATACGAATCATACAGTGTAGCATAAGGGTATGCAGAGACTGTAGAGTAAAAGCTTAAAAGTCTAATGATTCTTCCTCTGTCTGTTGCATTTTTACTTTGTAGTAGTAAAGTGTGTGTTGTTCTGTGTGAGTAAAACCGTTTTGTAAGTACACACACACACGGCAAAGATAACTTTAAAATAGACAAGGCACTGCTGATGATGCTGCTGCAGGAGTAGAGAGAATATATTTTATTTCACATTTTGGTGCGTGCATACATGCTCGTAAAATAATCATGAATGGATGCAGTGTACATACTCTTCATTATTGTACTGTATCCTGAGTTCTGCGTAAAAATGAAGGATGATGCAGCATCATAACCTTAATCCTTTTCAATGTCCATGTCTTTCATGTCTGTCTCTGTCTGTTTGTAAGAATAGTCCTGCGTTTAATGTTATCTTAATGGTTTTCAAGTCTTCATCTATTGTATATGCATTAAGTTATGAACATTCTTGAAGATTCCTTTGTTTCGACGGACATGAATGAATTTTTTGATTTGAAAATGATACGGTGTCATTGGCTACCCAGACCCAGACAATAGTTTTCTCTTATAAGAAAAATTCAGAAAGAGATGTTCATGGTACATGTTCCCTTGAAACTACAACCGAAACGCTTCAATGGCTTCGCACACCCACTCAAAAAAGGAATTCCATGAATAACATTTTTGGTTTTATGATGATGAAGGTCTAATACTATGGGTCAAGTTGACAATTATTTCATGCAAATGTACTACCTACACAACATTTGTTGTTGTACTTCATGCAATGCTTAACAACCAACATGTAAAGATTTTTTTGTCATTTTTGAAGTAGTACTACTGACTGCTTACAACTGACAGCACTGATCATTGTTACTCACCACTCATTGGTGTATGTGTAAGTACTAGTACACCATATCAAAAGTATACCTAGTAAACAAGTGAGTGACCAGTACAGGATGCAGTTTGTTGCTGCTGCTGCAGCAGCAGTAGACAGACAAACTCAACCAGCAGCATAATAAAAAAACTAACAGATATACAAAAGATCAACCCCATAAGTTCATAGAATTCAAAGATAAAAATGTTTTCATCATACCAACTCTTATTATTATTATTATGGCTAGTGGTGCTGTTGAACGATATGATAACATAACAGATAAGATGTATGGATGAATCCAATGGCTTCACTTGAAACATGATCATATTCATCAGCAAGCGCTAAAAGGAAACCAGCTAATGATGGACAGACAGGAATATGAAACAAGCAGGCAGGAGGATGGCAGGATAATGGAAAAAACAAGAAGAAGAAGCGGATTGTTGCGGCTGCTGCTGGTGGTGGATGGTGGTGCAGAAGAGCACGCAATATTGTTAACACACACGAAACAAGAAAAAATAGCCTTTTTTTACATTTACTCCATATTTCCAAGCTCTAGAATATACACAAAACTGCAATGCAATGCATTTTACAAGCAGCAAACATAGTAGCATTTTCAATTCAGCCGTTGTCGTCGTGTGTTGTTGAAAGGAAGCTGAAAAGCAAACAGAAAAAAAATAATACACACGACATACAACAATAATAACCGTATCACTTCAATAAAATAGCTCTCTCTCAATCTATCTATCTATCTATCTAGCTG
>JAHZMZ010004708.1:0-15893 GCA_027743805.1 Lepidocyrtoides sp. E14
CATCATATATTAAATATATAAATAATTTATTTTGTAGACCCATGAATCAAAGACAACCATGAAATAAGATAACATTTAAGTCGGTAATAGCGTTAGTTTCGGCTTCGTTGTGTAATAAAATTCATTCGAAAGAAACGAACCCGTTGAGGAAAAAATAACTTTCTTCCTTTAAAAAGGGTTGTTTTCAACTTCATTCATGAGTGATAGCAGTTGTTGTTACTGCTGATGTTTTCAAAAAGTAACAAAAACTTTTCTTTCAGAACATAAATACTTGTAAAGTTAGCACAGTTGTATGGATCATGGTTTTTACTGACTCGAGCATGATTATTATTTTTTTTGAGAATGGCTATTAATTTGACAAAGATTGCATTTTAGCTGCCACCGACAACAGGTACGTATGCAGATAGAAAGAGGAAAGTAAAAAATTGCTGGTACAGATGTTCATAGATCTACATATCAACAGCAAAATCTTCATTTTGAAGAAAGATGCATATATACAACGCCTGACACCATAAAATGCCAAGTGTAGTTTTGTGATGCTTTTATTTTATATGCATTGCATACTCCCTTACCCGCATACATTTTTCAGTTCATTCATGCACTCATTGCTATGTGTGTGCGTGTGTTTAGATGCACTATAATTTGTATCATTCTTTCGCCCTGCCTTTTTCTCGAGGAGGAGATGGTATAACGAAGATAATGAAATGTTTCTACTTTCCAGTAAACCAACCACAACAACAGATTCATAATAACATTCACTCACTCATTCAAATCACAAAAACGCAATGAAAAAGAAACAAAGGAAAACATATTTAAAGGCAAAACAGCTAACCGTCAGACCATGTTATGTGTTTTTTTTTCGCGTGGCATGAACGTTGCATAATGATGCCAGTCCTTTGCGATGTATGCATGATTGTTATTATTATGGCACGATGATGAGATAGGGAAAAAGAGCGTGAAAGGGTAAAATGTATGGAATACCTTGTAATTAAGGGATGAATATAACTAGATTGAAATCAGTGCTACCTACGAACCGAGACAGAATGAGGTAAAAACTAACCACAAGGACAAAAACACTAATTTTCTGCAAACCACCATTCCCTAAAATTCTCTCTTAAAAAGTAGACATACCGACAGTAAATTAAAATATAATGTGATACCCCACCCGAACTGAAGAGTTCACGGGAACTGTTTTTGGATGCAGCAAATGCCGCAAAATACATAGAAAAGAAAGCAGGGTAAATATGTTAGCTTTTTGTTTAGACCTAGCTAAAATTATTTTTTTGAGTTTAATTTACGTGTGGTTTCCATATTAACGTGAAACAGAAAAATGGTGGTAGGTCGTTACTGAAATAACTAGAAAATAAACACGAAGATGTAGGATATATAATAATGAAGTAAATGTGTATTTATGTAAATCAAACATTATGTGGAGGAAGTCAGTACAGGCCAATGACTTAAGTAGTGCAATTTAACATGGAATATTAAGATAATACTTTGCACTAATGACATTAACATATCACATTGCACCTTTTCTTTAAAAAAAATAAAATGCATTGGACTAAAATGACGCATTTAAAAACGGCTACTAGTGAAACCACCGAACCGTACGTTATAGAATAATTTTTACATGGTATGATTTAAAAGACTTGAGAAACAACAATGCTATCAAATATTTTTGGGAATTTGTTGTACTTTTCTGGATAGAAAAGTTATTGCGCAGACTGGCCAAGAATGTTAGATAGTACCTTATGCAACGAGGAAAACAGGCGAAGATCATTAAAATACTTTGAAAATGTTGTGTGGAATTCTCTTATGTGCTACTGGGGTGATCACCTCTTTTTTCAAATTTCTACGCTTACTTGTTGTTCTTTCACTTCAGTGTTCATCATCAGATTAGCAAACATTGCTGATGTTTTGTTCAGATACTTTTAAGATTACTTTGTATAGAGAGATTATTCATAATATTTATGAATCATATTTTCCTATTCTGTGTAATATTGTCGATCATACTATGTTCCTGATAATCCTTATACGCATAATATTGTTCATATGAAAAAATTTAATGTTTTAGTTTTTCAAATTATCGATGATAATCTATGTTTAGCTTTTAAAAATGTAATAGGGGTGCATCATTTATTACATACCTCAACTACACATGTAAAGATTTTAACAAGATAAATAGCCTTATAAATATCTTTTTTTATTAAAAAGACACCTGTCCAATTGCAAACTATTGTGTAGGGCTTCAAGCCGTAACACTCGTCTTACTTTTCTCCACAACTCGCATCTACAAAGGGTTGTTGTGTGAGTACGTGCCTATCTTTCGAGGCACATGCCACGTATTTACAGTAGTCAAATCTTTAGTTAATTAAGCTGATGAGCACATGATGTCACGTTTTGCTTCCGAAAATATTTACAACTTTAAAAACCATGTTTACCGAGACTATAAGTTAAACTAGTATGATTTATAACGAACAGGTATTATTATTATTTTAATCTAATCAAAGAAATACGTTTTAAAATATTTTATTCCATTGCTAGTGAATTTGGGTATCTCAGTAGTTTTATTTTTATTTTTTTTGTAGCGCATTCTTTGACAGAATCAACTCTACTCAAACAGTTGTCGAATTCTTGGATATATGCAATTTTTTCGTTTGGACACGCTTTTTGGAAACTTGTCTACTTGCGCCGGTCTGGGAGTTAATCTTGATTTGAATGCATTCTCTAATCATTCATTTAATCCACTGAGAATGTATATAATATGCTATATATCTTATTATTATTATTAATATTCTTGCAATGTTTGGCTTTAATGGCTTCAGTGCAGTGTGAAGTGCGTGCACGGGGAATCTACCTTTTTTCACATTTTAATCACACTTTCTTACACTGCATTTAAGATAAGAATGTACACCGGTTTAATGAGTATCTTTTGTGATGTATTCTCATGTTGATCAGACCGTGGATCTGTTTTAAATCATCTTCCTTTCTTCATCTCAAAAATTAATGTTCTTTTTATTGCCCGTATTAGACTGCCCCGTACAGGCGCAATAATATATTGCTGAAGAGACAGACAAGCCGTTCCCACATGCCACGTTCATTTAGAAGATCATTGTGTGCGTTAAGAGCTTCCTCTTGAGAATGGTGTATAATGACCGTGTCTGATGCTATGTTCGTTTGACTTTTCATGTATGATATTGAACTGATTGTAAAGTACTTTTTGCCGAATTGATTACCATTTTTCAATGTACATAAATGTGTACTACAGAAAAGAAATTTTACTACTGGGTGTATGCATAGCTGTGGCAATCAGTATATTCTTTCGCATGAGATGCTTAACTGCTACTGTGTGCTATCATCATCAAATGTTTTTTTTAAACTCCTTCCCTCAATTTCTGTGCTCTTAAATTTACACGGTGGACTCCTGTAAAGATTCACTTTTATAGATCTTGTTTCACAACAGTACATCCTTGCTACATTCACGATATCAAGTAGGAAGGAGAGACCACAAGCGTAAAAGAAGGACCAATATTTCACACTTGGTTGAACCCTTGAAACACAAGTAGGTATATTTAAAGCGGTTACACTAAAAATATACCAACGTAGTGCATGAAAGCAGGTGGACAGAAGAAGAGAAAAACAGTCAAAAAAAGAGAATAGGAGCACTTTATCACTCAGACCCGCGGCCATAAATCCATACGCTTCGGTATTCTTGGGAGGTGCATTTATTAATATGTAATAAAACCCAAAGTAACAACTTTCTTTCAACAAGCTGAATTGAAAAAAAAAATCACTAGTTCTCGCTGTCTCACCTCATCCCTTTTCTCAGACGATAGAGCTGATAGTAATAATAATGATGAAAATCATCAACAACACCATCATGATAGCCATCAACGTTGAAATCTATGCGCTGCTGCTGGTAAAAACATGGAGAGACGGAAGGGTGCATATATAATGAAGATAAAAATTTTTATTGACAACTGGGTCTGCGAGTGGTCTGAAAATATTCTAGTAAATAAATAAGTACTTCACTCACAGACACAATTTCAGAGTATTTAAATTCAAATGTGGAAGTCTCTTTGTGAATGTACAAGTGCGTCAAGATCTGCGTCATGAAAAAATGCAAATTACCTTCCTTCATATGTAACATGTCAACATTTGGTAATGGAATCTTTAATTCTATTCCCTTTTCAGAGCGTTTACCAACTAAATGGATTTTCTAAAATTTCGTCCGTTGCCACTGATGTGTTACAAAGTACAGTTTTAGAGGACTCCAATGTGACAATAAATATTTCAAAACAATCTGTGTTCGTCGAAAATATACCAAAAGTTTTCTCTTGAAAATAAATTCCAGAAGAAATAATACCAATCTCACAGGATTTGGGAAACCTATCAACACAATTTATCTTTTTTAAACCCATACGAATAATATAATTTTTGATCAAAATCACTGAAGAAAACTGATCGCTTGTGAAACACATTTCGTAATTGTATTCCGTGATAAATGTCGGCCTTATGCGTTCTACGTTAAGTAATAGTCCTTGACTGTTATCAGCTTTACAAACAAATCAAATGCTAACGATGTTGAATGATGAAACTTATGAGAGAGGACATACGAAAAGGGCTTTTTATATACTTTATCAAGGCTAAGTTATCGTTGTCATAATATACACTGAAACAATAATATTCCTTAGGTAATTGTCTTATAAGTTATGTATGTAGGTATTAGATGAAATTTAAGCTGCTTAAAAAGCAGGGCATGCAGAATGAGTGAGTTGAGTTAATGTCCAGTGTTTTTTCTGTAAATTAAATCTTCATTCAATATCATAAAATTAATGTGCATTCTACAAATGTACACACAGTCAGTCAACAACGCTGTCTTCATTCTGTTGGTGACAATGGTTTTATTGAGTTCCTAATTTATATCTGTACACACAACTTTACATTTTACAGACCATTCAATATTTGAAAATGATAGTTCACGTGATATATAATATACTCTTTGCGATAATTGAGTTATTAATATTCATTAAAGATACATTGGACAGCTAAATCGAATTTAGTTTAATCCTGTATTAAGCATGTTAACTTTATTATTAAAGTTATTGGATAGAGATTATCTAGGTCAATTAGTACGACCGAATCAGCGTTGGTGTCTACTAATCATTTTTTTTGTTTGACAAATACAGACACGATTGCGGTAACGAAAAGCAAACATGCACGGACAATACTTGTATACAGCCATACTATTTTAAAATACTTTTGGGTCAAATTAAAACAAATTGAGGGGCACCTACTAATCTAAAGTTAGGAATTATAACAAATAACTTAGGTAAGTTTATTTGACGTCAAATAGAAAGAAGCGATAGGATTCAGTCACAGAAATGCATTATGTATCGGACTGCGTGCGTTGTATTTATCACGAAGGGGTGAAGTGAAAAACACGAGATAGATGTACTCTGACTTATTTTCTTGGTCATGAATAGCAGTGCGTGAATGCGTAGGGCGTTCTGTACATAAGCAATTAAATACTCTATTATGCCGACTAAGAACATAATTTAGTGTATGATATATTCATTATTGACTTCATGATTTGTTAGCAACTTTCATAAACACATTCCGTGACTTTTTCAAAACTGAATGTAGATCAAGTAACATCTGTGCGATTATGACAATGAGAGAGAGAGAGGGAGAGAGAGAGAGAAAGAGGAATGAAGAGAATATGGGGATTTATTAATAAACTGTTTGTTTGATGGAATTTTATGGAATGATTGATATCATGATGTTTTGGAGTGAAATGGTATAGAAAAACACACCAATCATGGATATAAATGCAACAACATCAAAATAATAATAATAATAATCTTTGTATTCATAATTTATCGAAGCTTGAATTGGCTTGGGTGAGCAATATAGAATAATAATTCAAGCATATGATCAACATGCATTTTTATTCGCTGTTGATTAAAAGTGCTCCTACAACTGTTCAATTTGTCTCAATTTGCTTTTTTGAGGTACGAAGTTTTGAGCATCCCGTAGTTTCACCGCTAATCAAAACTGCCAGTTTGATTACTGATGTTTTTTTCATGCTTTTTTATTTTTCAAGCTTCCAAATGCTCTTTTATTATCAAGCTTGTTACCATCACCATAAAATCAACTATTCCGTTTGATCTTTTTAAGAGCATGTTATAGAAAATAGAAGGTAAACACAATGATGAATTTTTGTTTACATCAGAGTCTTTAAAAATATACAACAGCGGCACATTTTTGGTTTTCAAGACGGAAGGATTTTATTGTCTTGATTCAGTACGTATCCATGCAAATGTTTAAAAAGTAAATAGATGATTTTCCAGCGTTAGTGGATAAAATTAAACATATTATGTAAATATAGCATATACATGTATGTAGCTGCTGATAATTTATCATGAATCCTGGATAAAAACCCGTAGTTTTTTTATACTCTGTAGAAGAAATTACTGAATACAGAATGACTACTTTCTTATTAAAAACGATCTATTATCAAGTATAATGTTCTATTTTTACACTAATACAGCGAAGCACACAGTCTTCCACTAAGGGGGATTTCAAGACTTGAAAAAGAATGCAATGGAATTCTGTACAGTGTTTTGAGCAAACTTTATGATCCGGCACGTCGCCTTCGTTACCAACATCATAGTCAGCATTATCGGCAGCAGAAGAAGAGAAATAAACGTAAACTATTAGAAAAGAAAGTTTTATTGAACTTCACAACGACGTCGACGACATTGTTACGCTACATGGAAAAAGAAAAATTTGTTCAAGTTTTTGGTACTTTGGAACTCAGGTAGTAGTGGTACATGTACAATGTACGTCGTATTAATTTATGGTGGCTATCCAACTTAGCAGAAGGGAAATGCAAAGCAGGAGACAAGTTCTTACATGCAATGTGATTACTATGTAAAAAGAAGCATTGTAGTGCAAATATATTTTTACTGCATTAAAATATCTGTTGTGCAGTTCCCTGGTATTCAAAGCTTGTCTTGTGCGCATATCCAATTTCCGCAACCGTTGCTAGATACTCTCTATCAAATCATCATTTTTTGAGTACCATAATCCCCGATAAGATACAGATTTTTGTGGTTTCTTAGTACACGGATAATGAACAAAAATTGCTGACACATTGGGAAATTTATAAAATTTAATCTTCTGCAAAATATATTTTGCCGGTGAACAGTACTCCAGTTCCTTAAGAATTTCTCAAAATTGAAATGGGCTGATGGTGATAGGAAACCATATTAAAATGTCTTTTATAACATACACAAATAGTTTTTAAACCTTTGTGATCTAGCTGCTAGGAATTATAGACTTGAAAATAGGACAGATGGGTAAAATCTCAGTAGCTAATCCCTACAACAATATTGTCATCACAAAGACATGCTAAGCGCAAAGTCATTCATGATTTCATTGTAATTTTTTGATAGCATTTCAATGGACAAATATATTAAAACGCAATTACATGCCCTTTCTCTGGCATTCATATGAAATGCTGAGAAGAATTTAGATCCGATCCTCAATTCAATAGAGACTTGATTAATACCATCACATTTTGCACATGTTCGGAGGGATTATTAAAATGCATAGTTCAATACATCCGAATCCGGAATCTCATTTAAAGTATGCCAAAGGTTTACTAACATTATTTGCCGAATATAATATGGATGTTCGCATGCCTACTTCACTTGATCTTCACTCGTTTTTCAGTGGACACTCGTGCAGTAGAAAAGGGTGGTTACACTTGATTTTAAGATCGCGTGTTGTCTACCATTGATACATTTGACTGAGTTTTCCCCAAACTTTGAAAGTTTAAATATCTCTGATTTGTCATGAGTTTTATTGAGCAAGTCTCTTGCTACATATTAGATATATTATGTACATACTATGTGTACCTGCGTATATGAGCTTAAGAATTAATCTTCAATAATTGAAGTAGATATATTATTTTCAATTACGGTAGTAAAAAGTCAACAAATGAAATTGGGAATTATTTTAATTTTTCTCATACCGAAAGGAAATTAAAGCTTTAGATTTCACGAGTAAGATCAGTAGTCTAGAGTTCTACTTACTTTTAATGCTTTGTAACTTTCTTCATGCTTTGAAACTAGAAATTTCATACAAAGAGCTCTAAGCTTCTCTGCTCCGTAATAAAATACGGTGTGCAAATGATAAAAGATTAGTCACAGTAATGATGCTTTTCTATTAATATTATGTACTCGAATGAACCACTACTAATACGACAAAAGATTCCCCATTTGCCGTTGCCTCTCTAAGGTAATCAGAATCAAGAAAGATCCACCAATTCCTCCTTTCATTTCTCCCCAGAAAATCTCCAGGGAGCAGAGCCCACGGCCAGACCGCATAACATCATTATCAACAAATCAAAGCATCAGCAACACTAGCAGGGTTGCTAGTAGACAATTGGAAAAGTCAGACAAGAAACTGTTATGAATGATCAAAGTGCTGTAGTACTGGTTCAAAGAAAACACGTAAAACAAAGAGTGTGTTATAATTCGATTGATTTTTCAGTAGCTGTGGAAAGATAATGATGATGGGATAGTCTTGAATCAAGACTTTTGATGCTATGTTACCTACCATTTTGTTTGCTAGTTTTCTCTCTACTTATACTACGGCACTAAAGTTGGACGGCCAAAAAGTAAAGGTCGTAAAGTCGGAAGAGGTTTATTGTACAAGCTACTTTTTTTTGTCGGTAGCCAAGCCACCACTATACCACTACTACTGCTGTGTTTATGTGTATCATGCCACGTTTTATGTTGTAGATGAAACAGACATCTTGGGAAGTAGCTGCTACAAGAAAAAAAAAAGTAAATGTTGGAACGGGCTATATAATATTTAGTATGAAATAACAAGATAATGGAACAGCAATTGGTTTTATACAATGTCTTAACAGTTTCTTCCTCGTATGCACACACCTTGAATGGCTTGGCTAGATTAGGTGTGTTTATTTACAATAATGATAATAATAATTATTTCTCCGTATCATGTTCCGTTGGAGTTGGAAGCATGCATGCAAATATGCACATGATACATAATATGTGAATATCTATCTCTGATCTCTAAAATAAAGAATCCAAAAGGATTTGCACAACATGATGGTATATATAATATGGTAATTAAGCATATATCATGAAAAAGGATTACAGCTACTATATTACGCTTATTACTACTACGGACAGAGATGCACACGATGAGATGCCATTTAGTGCAACTTTATAAATGCACAAGATACGCAAGTAATGTATAAATAGATGATCTCAAAACAATAGCTGTCAGAGTGTCACTTTCTCTAAGCTGCCATCTCATCTCACTGCATTCGGTGAGATATTGCTTTCATATTATTCTCAATTGCAAAGAGTGCAGCTGTTTTATCCCCAATTTGTACAACGACATGCTGATGTATGACTATTTTTATGCTCAACGAAAGGTTTCACTAAAAGAGATGAGATGAGATAAGGTTAATGCAGCCAACAAACCAAGTCAGTATAAAACAGCTTCGAGGATACATAAAACAGACTATGTAAGTATTTATTACAGTTAGCGTAACTAGTGCCGTGATAAAAAAAAAAAAAAGAAAAAAAAAAAAAAAACGAAACAAGGGATGCGCACAACTTCCAAGTAGCCGTTAATTTCGTTTTCTAGGAAAGCACGTAAACTTCTGGAGAAGTAAACGAAAAATCGTAAAAATGTGTTCCTGGTTGTGTGTGAAATTAATCCAATCAATTGCGTTTTTTACACACGGAAAATTTAGTTCTTTACTACTTCGCCTAAAATATATTCACTCAAGGCGAAACAGGAATAGGTAGCTTCTTTAAAAAAATGTTTCAGGAAAAAATTGAACGTTTTGAATTAGCATAAAGATAAGATAGTCCAAGCCATTGAAAAAAATGTCTTTTTTAATCTGCAATGTCTAATTTTTATTAAAGTGGTGATAATCTGCTCGTAAATACAAGAAAGATTTAAGTTAGTCATATAGTTATGTGTAATAAACAGACTTTGGACTGTCATTGTACACTTCTTACGATTAGATTAGTAATTAATGATCTGGTAGAAAATTGGTAGCTAGATTACACAAAACGTTAAGAGATAAATAATATACATACTTGTGTATTCATACTCAGCACTTGCATATTTTACTTCCTGCTGCTGTTGCAGAGCGTCGGCCTGTTGACACTGCAAATGTGGTTTTAACAAACTAGAAAAATCTGTCTAATAGTTGATAGAGATTGGCTTTTAGTTGATTTTGTAAGTAGTGAGCAAAGGACGCATATATAAAAGCTTTGTTGGGGAAGCAGATAATAAACAGACAGAGTCCTTCTGTCAACCGAAATATATTCATTTAACTAATATTTGGTGTTATATTGAATGCACTAGAAAGCACAAAAGAGGTAAGTAGCTAGTAGTACGCTAAAAGTTTGTACATGGTGAAACACCCAGTAAGCTAACTGTGGCAATGGCTCACACAAAAATTACTTTGTAACAGTCACCGGTTACAGAGCTGAAAACACGTTTAATTTCCGAAAAAGAATATATAAACTTTGGATTCTCCTAGCAAATCAATGCCTTTGACAGCCGTCAAAAACTAACTAAAACAAGAGTTATTATAATTGCCACAGCATTTACACAAGAAATTATGCCGACCGATCCAGAAAGTTTTGGAGAAATCCTAGAATGTCATGTTAACGGACAGACAAACATATGAAACACAGTTAGCAAAAGGTCGAATAAGCTTGCGCTACTTTAAAAAATAACAACAACTGCTATAACTCTGTACTACCCCCTCGAAGACATAAAGAGAAACATGGCACTTTGTGCCTATTACCGGCTCATCATCAGAAATAATATTGCGTCTTTTATTATTCATGAGACACCAATCAACACATAATGTACCATGGACGGTTCTACATTAAATCAGGTAAAAGCCATCTTCATCTTCATCATCATCATCATAATAATAACAATAATATGTAAAAGTAGAAACACAACGCAGCAACGTCCATGTACACACATAAAAGCACGAGGATGAAATAGTTGTTGTGGCAACACAACTGCAAGTTGCATGCATAAAATAGCCCAACGACATAGAGGGAAAATAACGTGGATCGCACACACACACAAGACAAAAGAGACGAATGAAAATAATGAGCAAAATAAGTTTGTTTAAGAAGGAATCGTTTACATTAAGAGCACAATACTAATGTAGATACACACAAAAAAGAATGCACATGGCAATGATGGAGACAATATAGTATCTTTCCTATTTTACTACTCCATTCATTCAGGCATACCTGTTGAACTTAATTGCCGGATTTATTACTCTAGAGGCTGAAAATTTGTCCGCTGATGCGACAAAATAAGTAGCTTGTAATGTAAAACTAGTCATAAGATACTACCACTACTATTACTCCTTTACCAGGTAACTACTTAATTGTTATTGCAATGAAGAAGAAAAGAAGAATGTCAGAGGAGTAATAAGTTATTCACACATTTGGAAAACAAAAAAAAAATAATGCTGCCATTAAAATTCTTATTGATATTTTTTTGAATTGAGTACCTAATACCACACAGATAGTATAGTAGACAGAAGAGCTCAGGTAATTATCTAGAAATGAGGCAATGATATATTGCATTCAAAGTATTATGTGATATGCTGGTGTCAGAATACCAATTTTACCAAGTACGCTATTCTTACTTGTAATAATGATGAAGATCTTTTTTTTTCTGTGGAAACTGAATCTGGAGATTCAGCTGAGATAACAAAAATTGGAAAAGATGGCACAATTTTCTAACGATTTTCACCCAACATGTTATTGTTAGTAAATATCATTTTTGAAATGTATCCTGTGTCACAAGGAGCGATACTATTTTGGCCTTTGTATTTGTACTATATAGTACTTGAGATAAAATATGTCCATTTATTATCACATAATAGCTCGTCAACTTATTTGTATTTGGTAGCTTACCTTGCCATGTCAATGGCCTCATTAAAAGCGCCTTCATATTCATACCGAGCTTTCTTTTGGCTACAACATAGATCAATAATACTTTTACTACGTATTATTATTATTATTACCACTGAGAGTAAGATATTCAGGATACCACAATTTGGAACGAAACACGGAATATCAATGCAAAAACTTACAAAAGCTTCTATTGAAAAGCTCATTCATAATTTTTTGAATTCACCAAAGACATTCATCACTGCATTTATTTATTTTTTTCATTGCTGGCTCCTCACTTATCAAATAAAAATGAAATCGGATTATCATGCTGATTATATTGTAATGCTCTCTTCTTCGCAATGGTCTACACACCACTTCTGAAAGTACAACTGTTGGTGTTATAAAAAGTGAGTAGTGCTAAATTTCTTGTGATTTTTCAGTCTAATTTTATACGAGCACACCAAGATTATTAACTTTAAGGGAGGCAGGGCAGTCTTCTCTGTGTGTATTGTATGCATGTATGCATATTATACTTGTGCAATAATATTAATATCGATGAACCTGTAAAAATGTATCGAATTTTTCACGTTGCACGAGATAAGATTTCCTGTGTTTTACAGATTCACCATGCGCATTTTTCTTTATTGCAAAATACTCTGCACAAATAAAGTTCAACATTAAAAAATACTATGTAATGTATTCTTACATGCGCTTGATAAAATATTGCGTTATTTTCTTTATCTTTACTAGAGTCTGCAAAGCGTTTTACGGCATAAAATGTGGCTGAGTTTGCAGATTTTATTTTTTAATACTTTTATATAAAACATTCATTTTTAGACTGGGGAAGTATTATTATTATTTTTATACGTCTGGTGGTGATGCGGTATTGCACTTATAGATAGATGTATGTGTGTGTACTTAGGTATCTAGTATTTTTGTATTCCTTTTCTTCTTGTTACACTTTATATTATTCATCCATCCGTGCAGATTCCTGCTGCTCAAATGCTCTCGTAATGATGACCGTACGGCATCTCTTATTGAATTAACTACAGGCGCAACATCCACATCCCCAATGCAATTTACTTACTCTTCTTTTTTTTCACCACTCATCATCATGCCAAGTAGAAGTAAATGTGTGTGTTTTTCGTAAGACTTTACCCTAATATGATGGGCACACACTGTGAAGGTTTCTTTATTTCAAAAAATAAGTACATGAAACAACAATAGAAAAAAGAATTGCATGTTATGTGCTGTAGCATCATGGCAAAATAAACCGTATGCTTATGCTTTCTTCAATTTTTTCCACCACATTTTAACTCCCTTTTACGTGAATATATTGAAGCAATCCAAAAGACGATTAAGAAATGTTAAGCTTGAGACAAAATTCCATAAGATTGGGTAAAAAAAAGTGGGGACGTGCTCTATTTGAACAAGCCCATTTGCAAAATAAAGCACAGATTAAAGAAAAAGAGAACAGATGGGGATGAGAAATGTAAACAGTTTAATATATCTACTACTGTCGTTATTTCTAAAGGAAAATTGTTCTTGTTTTACACATTATCATGAAAATAATTATTCTTAAAAGAAAGTTAATGTCCAAAAGTCATTAAGTGTCAATTTTTTTTTGCGATATTGCATTAATAAACGTACATGAATTTTTCAAATGTACTGTTATTGCTGCTATCATTATTATTATTACTGTTATCTACAGATAGTCGTGCTGTCACAAGTTTATGTTACATTAAATCTTGCTAACGCGTTCACGAATTAGGCTGTTTATCAGACCTAATTTGTTCGGTACAAGCTCATAAATTACTGAGGGGAATAGAAACAAAGCTTTGCGAGAAACTGCTAAACATTCAGAACAATTTTCATGGGATTTGTTTTCACGTAGAACAGAAATGCTAATCTCTTTGCCAATTGTAAGTTGAAAGGAGAAAAAAGTATTACGAAAACAACGGTTCCAAGAAGCTTCTTCATCTTGTAGTAATACACAGACAGTTCACCTTTTTGACTTTACACTGTTTTTTCTTCTTTTTGCTGCATGTCTTGAAATTGTACGAACAAGCTCTATTTTTTTTCAAAATGACTCATGAAAGAGCGCAATTGTCAAGAGTGAATATTATATTACTTGAGTTTTATTTGCTTGCAAAGAAAGATAATTTGCTTTACTACTGTGTGTATCTACAATATCCGTCTAGTCTGCTTGGCTCAAGGATGGATTGTCATGATGATGATGACAACGCTTTGATTATTATGCATTTTCTTTTGGACCTTTCTTTCTCTCAAGAAGACCCAGTCAACTTGTCTTCTAGCTTGTTGGTAATTATAAACAAAAGCGTGGAAAAAATTCTACGTCGACATAAAACACAAGAATGAGCTTCACTGCTATTGAGTACAGTGGAGTAGTTGTCTGTGTGTGCACCTTTTGCGTTCACAAAAGTGTCTCTTTTATTTTTCTAGACTTTAGGACTAACAAGAGAGAAAAAAATAGTGCAACGAAGTGTGCACGTATGTATATGAATCTCATAAGAAGTTGTTTTTCTTTCAACAAGTACAACGTAAAAAATGATCAAGAAGAATAAAAGAGATTAGTATTGAGAATTAGAAGTTTATATCAAAGCAGCACTTCTCTCCGCTGGCAGGCTTTATGGCTGCAAAATGCAAAAAGGATAAAATGGCAAAATAAAAAGATACGTAAGATCTTTTTTTTCTCTCTTGTTAATAGGAGTATAATATCTGTTGTCTGGTTGTAAGACCCCGTTAAATAACTAATCATGCTGTTATACTTATATTATATTCTTTAGTATTTTTGTGTGTCTGGGTGTTGATGTTTGTACCTACATTTGCTGCAAAACTACGATGTACAAAACTATTATATGTATTACGTGCCTGTTCCAAATGTATAAATTATGGATACGTCTTCTTGTGTGACTTGGCTTGACGGCGGCGGTGCGATGAAATGGTGCAAGTAAAGCTAAGAAGACCACTTGTGAAGTCTTTGTTTATTTATACTTTGTGTAAACTATCGACATTAATGCAAAGATGGTTCGAAGATAATTGATTTTTTACGCACGCCACAAGCACTTGCATGATAGTTATATGACTTTGTTTGCACATTGTCGTCGTCGTACATATTCCCACAGTAATTTTGTTGCATGTACATACAAAAATAAATACATGTCACATTAAGCATTTTAGACTGCCTTTGTATAGCAGAGAGGAGTTGAATGAGGAGAGCAAATCTACAATGTCATCATGATGACGAAGCCTTTTTTATTACATATTAGAAGCGTCAATCGGTCAGCTTACCTTGGCCTATGAAGAAATTTAGTAAAATCCCAATCAAAAACATTTTCCTCCAGCTTGTTCCACTACCATCCATTGTTGCTGAAATGTATTTTTTGGAGTTCACATTCACCACAAAATAATTTCAAGTTATGTGTCTAATGAGACCATAAAATTGCCTCGCCAATTAGGAAAATTTTCGGGAATGTTGCATTATTTCTATTAGCATTGCTTTTATCATATTATTATTTAACATCATGCTGACTTGAACACGTTTTCTGTTCAAATTTACTTTCACATTTTCCCCTAACAATTTAAGTAATGTAAGTTTGTCAAAGGAAAGAACCCTCTTGGAAAGGTATTCACTTAGTATTATAATAGTTACGGTAACATTTCCGTTGCACAGACCCAAAGAGGTCCACTAGCGAGCTTTCTTCTGCTGCAAGTACTATTATTACTACTACTCATTTTCAGCATTATTTATTACTACTTAACACTTTGATCTTTCCCAGTTTCCTTCCGCTTTGTTCTTCTGCAATTTGCTTAACTTTTACTACATTCTACAATGCAAAGGTTTGTTGAACGGCAGCAACAGCAGTGGTAGTACTTAGT
>JAHZMZ010004709.1:0-12500 GCA_027743805.1 Lepidocyrtoides sp. E14
ATTAATTAACGCGTTTCGTGCATGAACAGGTTTTAATTACTATGTCTTGACTAACATACCAACTACAATCATCCCACTGTTATAACCATGTTCCGTTCACGTTCGAATGGAATGAGCCTGTTGAATAGTAGTCCCCCGGAAGCAAATGAGAATCCGCCGGCACATAAGTTTGATAGAATAACTGATGACTACATTTATGTACAACATTGGGACAGTAAAAATTGTCATTGCAAAACACTTTTAAGAGTTGTCCCACATTGCCCCATGTTTTTCAACTTTCTTTCTTGCAGTTAATGCTCCCCTAATGGAAGGGTGAAGAGTCACTAAAGTGAAGAACCTGCCATAACTCACTTGCTCAAGTACTTGGAATAATAATTATTAGATTAAATGGTAATACATATAAGTATGTATGTATAGTACACGGAAAATGGTAGCAGGTATGCTTTTTATTCTTTAATCTAATCTTGATGATAGCTATTACCAGAAGTGGGCTCATCATCAATGTGCATATGTGTATACTACATACATGCGGCAGATTAAAAGAGTTTTGTACACACTTGAAGTGCTTGTTTGATGAAAGTAGTGTCACAGTAGAATGATTCTTCGGAATACAATTTGTTGAAGGTCCTTTTCTGTTCAAGAGTTTAGTTGTTGGTAATCTTCACATGTTATGCTATTAATAAAACTTTACAATTTTCAAATATAAAATACATAAATTCATCTCTTTTTTCCAGTATTTTACTCCCCGAATAGTATGTTGTCTTGTCATACATATTATTATACAACTTCAGTGTTGCTCAGCAAAAAAAGGTTGAAAAGGAAATTGAGACGGTGTAAAGCAGGTTATAATGTATTGCTTACGGCAAAGCTTTAAAAAATATGCTTTTTAATTTTAAGAAAGCTCACTTTGAAAAATCATCATTCACCCACCTTAGTTGTATTATGTACATAGATGTACATTTTACTTGGTTATTATCATTATTATATGCACTGTTCGGAGAATATTACCAAAATCTTTTTTTTTCGTTTTGGGTGCATACCAGGAAAAATAGTTTGCTTTTAATGCGCTCAAATGTACTTCTGCCAATTTACTTGAACAAACTGCAAGCAAATAACGATAGTAATTACAAATTCCTGGATGTTTTCAAGTTGTTCATTCATTTCCTTCTAAAATCATCTTCTTTCTAGCTTCTGGACTCGAATTGTAAAATTGCTAGCATAATAATAATGCATTTCGTTTGTGCTACCGAATCACTATTTTGTGATTTGTGATGACGGCATTTTTATGAATTGTGATATTTTTTTACCTTTTCAAGTCAGTTGTCAGTTGGCAATCAAAAATCCTTTGTCGCATGAGTTTGTCAGTCAATATGAATTGACGGCGAAGATGAATTAGTGATAATAATAATTAAAAACATGTAAGGACAGGGAACGTTTTCTGTCAATACATGTCAATTGTATCCTTTATTCGTTTGAGATTTGTGGCACCAGTAGTAATCATCACACAGGCTTTCATTTCAGGCCCTTGTGTTTTATGTAACTTAATTTTAGTACACGTTTTGAGTAAATACTTAGAGTGGCTGCTACTGAAAACTGAGAAAAATACGGAGAAACGCACCAGGTAAATAAACTCGTTGATGATATCATTCACGGCAACAAAGTTATACGTGGTCTCGAAAGTTGGATTGAAGTTCAAACATGTGTGCTTTTAAGCGAATTACTTTTATTCAGTTGAGTGTGATTGAAAAAACAAGAAAATAACGAAAAATTTAGGATACCCTTACATTAACTGACTTAAGAATTATATTTGACATTCAAGAGTAAAAAAATAAATTTTTAAATGAACAAAGGGGAAACTCAAAATTCCATGTCTGTGTCAATGGTAGATTCACTGGATTTTTTTTTTGCGAATTACACGTGTTTATTCAATGAGTCACCATGACTATCTAAATGCATGCAAATTATTCGAATGTCTGGTATGATGAAAGGGTAATTAATAATGAAAATTGCTCACCAATATAGAAAAATGTGGTTAATAGAGAATGGGAAAATAAAAGAAGGTGTTTCTAAATAAATATTTTTAAATTATACAAATGGAGATATTAATTATCATTACATGTAATATATGTACTGAAAAGATGTATGAGTCATTCAGAAATGTAAGTGTTATTAAGTATTACATATTAGGAAGCACATATTTTTAAAGGTACATATGGTATCCATTCATGTCAAGGCCACATTAAAACATAGATCAACAAATTGTTTGTTATTTACATGACCATATTGCAGTTTACAAACTCAGATTTTTCCTTCGAACCAATAATAAACTTTTTGTCTATTTTCACATAAACGTATTGAACCAAAAACGTGTTTGAGCAAGTGTACCTATATGGCTGTTTTGTCTTGTCCTAGTCAATATTTTCTCCCTCAGTTTCTCACAATTTCACGGTAACAATCAATTAATTGATATGGGGTATCATGCCAATCATAAAATTTCCTAATTTTTTAGGACGTTCTGCATCTTTTTTCCATACATCATGTATTTCAAAAGTTTCCAAACACCTCTGACAAAATACCTGCAAATAAATAATATGAGGTTTTAAAATGCAGCAGTTATTAACTGTGGTCATTTGTCCGAGTGGCCTCATTTGAAAAAAAAATGTCTGATAGGTGCATAAAAAGCATGGTGTGCCCTCATACCACACGTTTGCTCTTGCTAACGAAAACGTGGCGTCCCGTCGTGTCGTTAGCATTAGTAATGAAGAGACATGTGATGGTCGAATGCTATCTGCCCGATTCCAGCAGAAGACAATTGAAATTTATATTCATGTTAACTGGTTTCGCTGGCAGTGATACTGCGCTCTATTCGGAATTGCAAAACGTGTAACATATGACTGATGACGATAAACATTGATAATAAATTCTTTTACAACCGGTATATTTTTTTCACGTTTATACAGGTATGTAGATAATAAATAAGAATACACAATAATAACAAAAACGAAACTCTCCTCTCACCTACTGAATATTTTAGCAGGTGCGAAGTTCATCTCTCCATTATCGCTCACTGCACTGCTTCTTCCAACTGGACTACTACTACCTGTTGGAACATAAAAGAACCAAGAGAAAAAAAATATCAACTTTTTACACACATATTTTATGCATGTTTATCTTTATCTTGTTATAAAATCCTAGTCCAACCCCCATCAAGTTGTATAATAATAGGTAACATTGAAAACAGGCTCATACAAATTGCTCATATTTTCATTAAATTTATCTATCTGCAAAAATCCATTATCTTTATCGCCATTATCAACGTCACAATCAACCCCAGATTAAGCACTCGCTCTGGAGCCAATACGGCAGCGGGAGCAGGAGAAGAAGCAACGAAAAAAGATTGATGAGTTGGTTAGCAGTTTTGCGAATCGTCTGTGTTTACGTTTGTTACGTTCCTAGGTGTCATCTCATTGTGTCGTATGTTAGCGGTGTGGTGGATGAAGTATACGTATACATATTATTATTCAATTGTGGAAATAGTTCTCTGACTGAACAAGGATGATAATATGATGATACTTTAAATCTGCAACAAAACCTCCCACACAGACACAAACACACACACACATAGTTATCCCGTATCCTAATGTATCATGACATAATGAAATTTTTTAAAACTAACAGACGATTGAAAAGCTATAACTCCTTTGCATAAAATTAAAATAATTTATCATCATCTGATGCCATTGCTGCGCTGCTGGCTTGTAATTGTAAGTGGATAAGTAAATATCAGTAGGTAAAAATTATTCCATTTTTCAGTTATCTATATTGAAGGACAGCAGCACTGTGGTCGTTAGCGTCATCGCATTACCATTCATATTCATTATACTAACCAACGACTAACTTGACTTAATAATAACCGGGTATATATGTATTAGTATACAAACCTATATAGTTACATAAGTGTGTGGTGTGTGCATGTGTGTAAGTTTTAATCAAAGTCTGTTAATTGGTACACGCTCACAGTTGCTCGTAATTCAAACCTTTTTCATGCAACTGATCAAATGCAATAATTTATAATTTAAATAGATCACTTGTACGTTGAATTTCAATAAGCATCATCATTTTTAATGACAATGTAGCTACATATCTTTCTCACACTAAGTTCCTGGGTAGTTTATGTGCACTTATAATATTGGTCTAATTTACCACCACATAACATATGTATATGCGTTTAATTTGGCATAGATGTACAATACCGAATACTGATAGATTATACAAGTCAATTGAAACTATATGAGTGGATATTTAGAAGTGCTACCTTTCTACATGTTTTAGTTAACACACTTAAATTATTGCACAGTAGTAGCAACGTGGGAGGGGTAGTGGTTTGAAAATGATTTTCATGTGAAATAATAATTCGACGTGGAAATTTGTGTTATTTTCGGGTGGATCTTTTTCTTCTGTGATTTTATATTTTCGTGTGTGTGTGTTTTAGTGCGCTACTCAATTTCGTCAGTATTTTTGTTAACATTATTAAGAGTACAATTTTAAAAAACTCCAGAAATCACGCAGCTATGCACAATTCAAGAGTTCTTTATAGAAAAATCTAAAAAACAGAGGTCTATAATTATATGTACAAATGTAGATTACTAAAAAATGTAAACTTGTATGTATATTTATTTTTCTACTTTCTTTATATTCCAGGTGAGCATCATTGCCAACAAGTGTAAAGGGAGGTGGCTCTTGTTCGTATCGCGTTCAATTTTAACCAGCAGCTTTGACTCTGCCCATTCTCGGATCATCCTCTTTTTATTTCTTTTACCTTAAGTATTTGCATTCTCTTTTTTTCGCACCACAACAACATCTTCCTGTCTTCTATCGTAACTGTCGCAGTAAATTCAATGGAAAAATTGCAAGTGACACAGTAAAGTAGATACAGGCTGTAAACAACAAAGAAAAACAGTGCTCATTGCATCCAAACAACACTCTGGTCTATACTCAAGAAACAAAAAGTGGCACGCAAGCTGGAGCTTTAAGAAGAAGGAAATACAAGAAGACAAGAGCGGAAACAGGAGAAAAGGATACACACGGAGAAAATTGGAAATAGAAAGCTTTTTAGAAAGGGACGTAAAAGAATCAGGGGAAAAACTGTGAAAGTGGAAATAAATGAATTCAGGCAATATATGGTCGCGGAAAAGTAAAACACATTTAATATAAATGTTTACAGTATTTTTTATGAGCTATTGGGTTTGAATCAGTTAGCTTTTGCGAGACAGTAGAACAAGAATTGGGAAAGAAATACGAAAAAATACATGGGCTACATTTAATTGCATTTTTTTCAATTTTCTTCCTACTAAGGCATATGTGCAACTAATTTGATGTAAAACAGTGGCAGTGCACAGTTTTCAAAAGTCGGTAAAACACATTTTTTTTTGTGAAAATATACTAATAATAATAAAATGCTTGGTCCAAGTGTAATTACTGTGAAAACCTGTGTAGAAACTGACGTGTGAGATTGTTTTCATAGACTTTTGAAGACTACTAAAACTGTACAAGGGTGAAAAGGTGTTTAGTTATTGTGTGCCTGTGTCAAAAAAAGGAATGCACAATGCCTCTTCAATCAATTTTCAAGAGAAAGAGTAATAAAAAGGCGAAACAAGGTAAGTAAATTAAGGGAGGAGGTAGCTAAAAAAAATTTCTGTTAGCAAAAAACACTGACCATTAATTAATTTTTGAATTAATATTTATGTTTTTCTTTAAATTTAAAAGTAGAATCCGTTACAACCATAGGCATCAGTAAACTCGGTGAACCACAGTCTGATGTTGGTAAGTATCCGATACCTGATGGAGGTCCTAAAGCTCCTCCCCGTACTAAAGACTCCAGTAGCAAGGGGTCTGATGGGAGAAGTAGTGTGGGCAGTACCATGAGTCCTAGTCCCCTACATGGTGGATCCTCAACCAGTCTTCAGAGTACTAGTCAGAAAATCACTGAAAATACTAGTGACCATTCTCATAACCATGGACAAGAGGGACTGGAGCCTGTACTCGAAAATCCAACCTTGGATTTACAGCGGAAAAATTCTAGTAAGGAGAAATTGCCTTTTTTTATCATCCCTACAATCTAGTTTATATTGCCTTTTTTCTGTCGCTCGTTATAAACATGCTGTATCTTGATCTTGCACAAATTTATACTCTTTGTTTTATTCTCTGCTTCAAAACATTCAGCAAATTGCTTCTATCAACGTCTTTTTCAATTTATTCACTTACTTTTGGTGGCTTTTCATTGTATTTTGAGACACTCAGTTATTACCAAAAGTCGTGTTTGCTTCCTTTTATTAAAGAAAGTTTCATACACAAACCAAATAATATATTGTAAATAATCCGGTTGAGAATCATGTTCGTCTCGTTTGTGTAATTTTTCATCGTAATTTTGTGTCATGACTGACATTGTGAGATTTCCGATTTTTGGTTGAGCTCAACCTTCAATCACCCCAATTTATTGTGTATTTATCTTATCATGAAAGATATGAACATGTTTATTAAGGTGTTTCAGCTTGCTGCTGTACATATTCTTTATATGTATGTGTGAGTACAAATTTGTTCCAACTTTCACGCAAAAAATGTACATACTTCTCGTACAATTCCATCAATTAATTCGTGTATATTGCCGTTGTGTAAAATGTTGCCGTGCGCAAGGGGTTGATTTAATTCGCCCACACTCTTCTTCTTCTTCATAACTTTGTGTTGTCTGCCTGTAAACTTTGTTTTGCATTTTTTTCGCTCGGTACTACACATCTATCTCTTTAACCCACATGAGCAATTTCTATCTTGAAATCGGAATTTGTATAGGAACATTGATGTTGTCTCTTTTCTCCTTCATTCATACTTTTACATTTAATTGCAAATTTAATGACCGGGACTGCAAAAAAAAGTACTGTTTCGTTATCTGTCGGCATTTTTTTGACAATGTCACTTTTACAGTAATAATTAATACTCCACTAATATCTCACGTTTGACTCAATGTAATATTGTAGTTATTTTTACATGCTTGCATGAAATTAGTCTTGAACTGGAACACAGTCTCATTTACACTTGTTATTGTGCATTTATCATGTTATTTATCTTTTCAAAAGTATAATATGCTTCTTCTCAATTCTGGTTTGTTCAATGTCATTATGCTGATCCCTTGAAAAAAAAATGTTTAAGATAGAGAATCTCTGTTCTCTCTCCACTCCTTAGTTATCTTCGTGTAGACTAATTTTTTATTATTGTATTTCATATTTTCTGCAATCTTTATTGCCTGTTTGTCAGACTAGATATCATAATGAGTGAATTGATACGTTTTTTTGCGCTGTGTTGTGTGTAACAAAATTCTGCGCTCTTTTCTGCTACCTTTTCTGTTGTTGCTACACATTTGTTGTGGACGAATGAAAATAATGTGGCGTTTATTTCCAAAGTGTTCTCTGATTATTTTGCTCCTAAGAGTTGTTTGAAATCACTGCCACTAATAAAATTTTTTGTGATTGCTATTGTGGCTCTTTCAAAAGTGGACGTTTTTGTTTTTTAGTTTATTTTTTTCGAAAGTCGGTCACATTGCTTATTGTTTTGCTCTAAGGCGTTCCTGTTCTTTCTGGAAAAAAAATACATTTTTCTCGTGAAGTGCATCATTGTTGCAAGCCAGGCACATTATTGTTTTAAGGCTTGTTCTGCCTCGGCCTCGTCACTGCCGTCTTTTTCTTCTAATAAATTGCTGAAAGTGATGAGTTCTGTTACTTCTATTAATGAAGACAAGTTTGGCACTGTTGATGCTGATGATGGTGGCCAAGATTATGAAAAGCCTAGTCGAGCAATGTCATTGGATACGTGGTCGTATTTATATTCTCATTCTATAGATAAACTCGGGATACCTTTAGTCGGAAGTAATGCTGGAGACTCTTTCAGGAGATCTATTAAGAATCCTTTGTTACTGACCTCGTCCAAGAATAAGACGCCGGACTATTGTAAGTACTGTTAAAAAAACAAAAGAAAAATTCTCACAAAAATTTGTGGTGTCTGCTTAGCTGTCTATATTTGTCACATTTTTATGTAAATAGTTTTATTAACACATTTTGAGAAGTGTTGTAATGGCTGCCGAATCTATTTGATTGCTTATGGTCTTTTCATACCACATATTTTACGTCCATCAAAAACAACCCTGGTTATCTTGTAAACACGAAACATCAATTAAATTCCGCCATGAACAGATAATCAAATTGTCATCAAAATATTATCGCAATCGGTACTCATCAATATACTATAAGATAAGTTTTTGACTGATTTCTTTTACAACCTGATAACAACCATAGTTACAAATCAGGAATTTCAAGAATTTTGAGAATTTGTTAGTTTGACCATTTCTTTCTACACTATGCTATGAGGTATACAGCACAATTTATAATTTCAATTCATGCCCGTTGCTATTTTAAATATTTTTTGAATGAGATGGAAATGTTGAGAGATAAAAACCACAAAAACATTTTCGATGTTCATGAGACTGCGATCATTGTCACAGTTTCTAGTCAAAATTGACAACGCCACCGTGAATAAGTGAAGAGCGCCAACAAGTGTCGATCGTCTGCACAGAAATGCCAGACTCCAAGTTCAAACCGTTGAATTGCATTGCTTCGCTTTCCTTCACTTCACTTCGTCTTGTCGTTTTTTTCCTAACAGTTTGCTTAGCAATTCCTTGTCTACTTTTAGTCACTAGAGATTCAACATGGTGGCACTAGTGGGATCTCCAAATATTTTGTGTTCTATTTCATCTTTAAAAAAGTGAGTAAAGCAAAGGTATTCTACAACAAGCAGTCAACAAATTTTACTTTTTTTAGACCGCCATCGTTATGTCTACAAAAGTTCTCGTCGATATAATCCTTTCCTTCAACCCCGCTTCATTTACCACTGTTAGTTAACGCTGAGAGACACTAGAGTGCCGTTGAGTTGTTGTGGTTAGTAGACAAGGTTCTTCCTTTTGTTTTCAGACGAAATTATCTGTGAGGTCAGTAAAGCATTAAAGCAAACAAAAACCATGTTAACTCATAGTCCTTCAAAAAATATCATAATAATAATGCACAATGTATACCTGAAATTTATTGCTGCAAACTAATGCAATGCAAACCCACTACTTTGCTTAATGACGCGGTTGAGAATCTAGTGTACTTGAAAAGAATTAAAAAGAATAATAAATAAATTGGTACTTGCGTTGCCTACAAGCGAAAAATCAAATTATTTGTAACGACAACTTATATGGCAAAACCTTGCTTTTCACAAGATTTAATTCCATTCATATTCCAGCATTCTTTGTTTCACTTTTACTTTCGACAAATCAAGCTAATCGTAATCAGGTAACATTTTAAATAAATGCCAGCAAGCAAAACTCACATCCCATAAATAAACTCTTTAAAGGCAGCACACGACGACACTAATATGATCTGGTTCATTGTAAATGTAACAAGAAAGCAGCACGCTGCTGTTTTATGAAATTTTTTTCTGAAATACCCTTTGGGTTGTCTTACTTGGCTTAAAAGCTATGTGAGATTGTAATCCTCGTTCTTATCGTTCTAATTGAAAATTTACAGTAGATCTTATTATGCAACATGTAAAGGCAGTAGAGAACAAACAAATTAAACCAACGGACAGACTATCAGACTAGAAATATTAAGCTAGCCTTCTTAAAAAATGTTGCAATAATATGACATGACCTTATATAGCTTACTTACAACATCTATCTATATATGTATGCAAGTGTGTCTGCTGAAGTTTGAACAAAAGATGCTATCGATCTCATCTGCATATAACCTATCCTAATATTCATACCAAATAAATGACTTGAGATTTGCGGCTGCTGACGACGCACTATATACTGACAAAGTTTTGTTACTAGCATAAATTATAAATATGTATGCATTTTTACACATATAAATACTTACGCCAACATACATAACGTCTTCAAAAAAAACGAATCTTCCTCTTTTTAATGCATACTAATACCAAGCAAAAATAATAGAAAAATGTTGCCAAGTTTTTGTCTTGACTTACGTCGGTAGAATGATGATGACGATGATGATCCAGACCAGAGCAGGATAGAAAAAAAACGAAGACGTAAAATACAAAAGGATAGAAATGTTGTTTTATGCATAATTCCCACGGGCCTCTCTATCATCTACTCTCACAGAGAATTCTCACTGTCAGTTTTTCTGTCCATTTCTTTTTCCACTTGATCGTTGTGAGCTGAGTCAAGAGTTCTTTTGTTGTTTCATGTTCCTTTATTTGTGACTCCTACTCTTCTTGCGTTTGAACATTTTTACATCATTTCTTTTAGAACTATTATTTTGTTTATACTTTTTTTTAGCGTGTGGCACCGTGGCAAAATATAAAAAAAAGTTTTAAAAAATAATGCAAAAGAACGAGCAACTCTCTCAAGCAGTCATTGCTATGGTTTTAAAAGATAATGGTGGAAACCATGCATATTGTTGAAAGAAGCGTAGTAGTAGTAGTAGTAGTGGTAGTAATATAATGTAATTGTAAGTCATTGCAAAGTCGATCAATGTACAGAGAAAATATCTGGTATAACCTTGTATTTTGCATTAGTGGTAGGAAAAATGATATAGTTTCGCAATTTTAATTATCATCGTTATTGTAGCTAGTCAAGGTATTGCGTTGGTTCACATTATTATCGGTTAGAATTTCTGGTTGGATTTGCTTCGTATAACTGTGGGTAAGCAGGAATGATGTTTACCTATTTATTTAATTTGCTGTTTTGAAAACAAAAACGATCATAAAGACAATGCTTTATGCTGTCAATACTGTGTTTGAATAATAGAGCAACAATAAATGCCTTTTTTTTCTTCTTTTTGATGATGCCACACTATTATGGAGCCGGGTCATCAACATGGGATTTTATTGTTGTGGAAGGGAAATTAGATTATCAGACGGATTATTTCAGGTTCGGCGGAGAAACTAAATTTTATTATTTGGGTGTTCTATCTACTACGCACACGTACATACATACATGATGACGATAATGGCTTTCGGTGCAGACTTCTCGAAAATAACGTTAGCACCGTTTTGATCACGACTATGATTAAAAACACAAATTGCTTTGGGTGCCTACCTGAGAACCCTGTGTATTAGCGGAAGCATGAAAATAATTTTTTATCTTGCCATTTTTGTCAGTCTGTCCGTCCTGGCGTATTATTGCTATATTTTCTAAAAGCCTAAAGCAAAAGGCACTTTTGGTTCTTGTAGCCTATCCTATTTTGGAACTATATGGCTTTGAATTTATAAAGTTTGCCCCTGATCTATAAACTACGCTCATAACTGCCGAAAGCTTATTTATAATAGTCGACAAACTTTGATATAATCTGATAATGTAACTGTTGTTCAGAAGCTTCATATCGAATGTAACCTCAAAGTCCCCATGGGCGCAAGCCTTACATGGTGCTGTCATCAGGAATTATTTTTTATTTTTTGAAAAATTCAAGCATAACCATTCTGTCTCGTGGATGTTGCTGTTTGCTGCTTTTCAGTTACACTTTTAGTATGATCTACACATGCAACGCAATTCAAAATCATGTACGCTACAGTGGCTCCTATATTGCCAAACTCTTTGCTTGAACTGCTCTCTTTCTACTCTAAATCTTTGTAGTAAACAACATTGATGTGTAGTGCTTAGTTAACTGCATCTAACACGGTTAGTAAATTGATTGATGGGCACTGACCATTGTGGATATTTAGATTACAATTTTGCTATCCTGGGAACATCCTTAAGCTTTCCATGTACCGATAAGAAATATTTCTAAAAGCTATCATACCCTCAGATTGCTATGGTACAATGCAATAAAAACCTAAACTTGTTAATCTTTTAGATTAAAAAAAACAGCATACAAAACTATTTAAAGCAAAAGAAAGTATAAAATACATAGGTCCGTGCTACTGGGTTGACTGCTGCTTTGTGCTACGTCATCGTAACTCAAGACGTAAAGTGAAAATTCAATTTAAATGAAAAATCCACACTCTGCATTTCTTTTATTTTTCCTTGACAATGCAATGCCATGATGTTGACAGTTGTATAAAAAAGGGAGAAGAAAGCATATAGCTAACTGTGTGCATTGTCTGCGACTACATGCTGTATACATAACGTAACCAACCATGCAACTTGCATACCAAAGGCATACCGGACGAGTGAATTGATGATTATGTAATTTGTTCTAGGAAAAGGGGAAACTACAGAAAACGGGAAAGATAAACAAAGGAGAAACTTGTTTATACTTTCAAAAGTTTATAGGAAAATCCAAATTTATGTGAGCTACACAGGTTGAAGTAGGCAGTAGCGTAGAGCAAGTAAAAAAGGAAAGAAAAAGTCATTATTAGAAATACTAGGATTGAAGCACTTGCACATGTCGAGAAGAAAAAAAAATGCAAAAAATTACAATATTTTTTTAAAACTTTTTGTAGACACATGAGGT
>JAHZMZ010004710.1:0-11388 GCA_027743805.1 Lepidocyrtoides sp. E14
AGTACCGAGTATTTACTCGGTACTCGGGGGACCCCTAGTAATTATTCAGTGGAAGCAGAGTATTTGTATCCACTGGACAAAATAAATGTTTCCTCTTGTTTCAGTGGACGAAATGGGGGCATTTTGAACTATTGTATATAACCCATACACTGTCCATTTTCATGCACTAAAATACGGGTACAAGTTTTGATTCTTTCTTCTTGTATCACTTAATGAAATGTCAAGAAATCGATCTTTTCATTTGCGGACATGCACGCACAAATTTGGAATTGACTCGGTTGAAGATCGAAAGAATTCAAAATAAACACAGTAGTAGTAACGGGTAGGTTGTACATTCACTTAACTCGAAAACAATAAGCATTAATTTGTTACGAGCAGCTTTAAAGGCACATTAGTAGCAGACGACACGTACACTGATAAAAGTAAAATGCTGACTAGTAAAGTAACAAGTCGTTGCAATGCTACTGTAGCGTTGATGATGTCCGCGTTAGTTTTGTTGGTGGCAGTTTAGGGAGTACGTACATGACGTGACGGGATGTCAGGGTCAGGAAAAGCAAACGGTAGGGAATACGAGGGAAAATGAATTGTTGTGTCATTCACTTTCACTTCTCTCTTTTCATCCGTTGCGTACTTCCCACAGAAAGGGCAAGGCAATAGGAATGGTTATGTATCCATATGGAGAAACCAGAGAACAGAGATTGCATCAAATGAGCAACAGTTTTTTTTCGCCCTACGTCTGTACTGCCATTCACTTTTACATAGCTTTGTTGTGGGCCTGGTAGCGGTGATCTTGGGAAAAGCAGTGGTTGCTGTGGATTTCTTCTCCGTTCCTTTTCCAAACGAAATGCACAGTGAAAGAATGAAGGGGAGATTTGAAAAATGACCTGCTGCTACATCAACTTGGGATGCGTGTAAATGAGTAAAGTAAATATGCGAATCTTGCCATGCAAGATTTTGCGTTCTTTTGAGTTAATATTCATTTATCGCTTTGTAATAATATGCGGTGTGGCGGTAGTAGGAATGAGCTAAAACCAGATGGATCTCCTGCTAATAATTCACACCAACATCGGCATCATCCTCGTTGGAAACATTACCGTCGCCACGTTTTCTTTTCGTTTCTGCTATCAGAAAAGGAGACGCAGAAGAATAATAAGCACATCTCGTTGTAAATTATTCATGCTTGATAAAAGTTGAAACTCTCTGACATGATTTTCAACTTACTTTTCTAGCACAAGAGAAAATATTTATAAATATTCTGCTATAACTCGTTGCGTTTTTTCCCTTGTTTCCACAAACTTTTTGATGCAGCTCACCTTTCAAGAGGATTTTCACAGAAGGGATTTTTTTATGGTCTAGGAGTAGCATCCAAAGAAGAATTGTTGCAAAAGGTATTATTACTTACACATTTTCCTCCCTTTCACTTTTCCCTCGCTCTCTTGTAAACTCATTTTACTTAAGACGGTGATTTAACATTTTCCCCCAGTGCATCATAAAAATTTAGCAGTCATAATGTAACTTTTCAACAGAAAGAGAGCACACTTGTAAGATACATTATCATTATTATTATCTCAGTAACGGAAAACTATTGACTGGCTTTACTCACATAATGCTACATTCCGTTAGAACCCCTTGGAAGCAAACTGCTCATGCCAGAAATTCCAATTTGCGAATCCAGAATGTATTTAAGTGGAAGTGGGATCACTGCCACCACGATGCGAAAACGTGAACAGTAAAAGGAAACTTGTAGCCAGAAAGAGAAAATGGAGCTGAAATGTAGCATAACAAGGGGAAAGGAAGAAGAGAGGGATAGAATGAAGAAAAAAACCCTTTGAAAACGATTTTGTGTGTTTTGTTCATTTCTCGTCGTTACTTCCCACTACTTGTATTACTACTGTGAGAGACAACCGTTTTCATTGCCTTTAGCAAAGTTTCAAAAGCCACAATGTATTTTATGCTCTACCACTACTTTCACTACGACAAGTAAAAAGACACGTCCTTCTCTCTTTCACACACAGTAACTGCAATGTCCTCCTACTTCTCCTTCTAGCATATAGTTCCTCCCTTTTAGCATGAGGATGTACGTAAGACTCTGCAAATGTGTCTACCTAACGGAAACATTTAACAACATTAATGAACTTACAAGTAACGGAATAAGGGTCTGGGAAGGGGAAAGAAGAGCAAGAAAGCCAGGTTGTGATAGACTACGAGCTTTGTATAAAGTGTGTTATTTATGTACATACTTAATGTGCATAAAAACACATGTATTTTGAAGTGACATCCATCCACAGGATTTGGTTGACTGAAAACGAGATACAGAACACGAAGGGAAGAAAAGGAGGAAGGAAGACGGCAAAAGATTCAATTAAAGCAAGACAGATTACAATCAACAAGCTTTGACTTTGATTCTTTCAAAAAAAAGACGCTGTCTCTCGTTTTCCTCTATCTCTTTACCCTGGGATCTCTTACCACTCCTGTCCCATTTTATTGTTGCCTGTCTGTTCAAAAAAGTGAAGTACTTTTTTCAAAAAAGGATGACTAAAGAAATTTACTACCCCAAACTTCACATTTTTTATCTCACATCTGTAGCGGCTGTTGCTTCTTTTTTGTCATTTATTCCTGTATTGTACTCCATACGTATACTAAAACGTAATAATAATAAAAAAAACTTTTAGAATTTTCATGTCTTTTTCTACATGGCTATATAGCTTTTGCTGTTGCTTACTGTAAAACTTTGTCTCTTTTATGTTTCGTTGAAACTATTTTTGGAAGATAATGTGTCCACAGGAAACTACAATGGACATCCTTTATTTCACCAGCATGTTTTTTTTACAAGAAAATAGTGAGGAATAGAGAATCTGAAGAAGAAGCAAATCATCGTCAGGGATCAGGGAAAAAGCGACAGGAGTAAAAAGCCAAAAGTAAAGGGACATGAAATCACAGGAGTCATCACATAGAACAGATAAAATAGGGACAAGGGTGTACACAGCAATGTTTTAAGTGTGTTCTAGTAGTGAAACAAAGTCCCACATGTCCCTCATCATATTAAGGGGTACCGTCGATCCCTTTCTCGCTTTATGCAGGCTAATACAAATGCCCTTACTCTGCAGTTGTTTATTCTTAAAAGACTGCCACATACATGTGATATATGATGTATCTTCTTATTTTGCTATGTAGACGTCATCAAGAGCATCATCCGTGCTACATTTTTATAGCGGATTTTTCCATGAAAATTTTGTTGCTGTCCTCTTCAGCACTTTTTGTTTGCCGTATTTTACACAAAAAAGGACTGGGAGGCAAACATTTTTGTGGGATTTCATATATTAGGTATTGTTTGAAGTTGTTTTTTAAGAACGAGATCATATCGTCTGTTGTAAAAAATCTTTCTGCTTCCATTCTCCTTAATTTTTTTTTTCGCTCCCTTTCTGTTTCAGACAGACTGAATGAACAGATTTTTAGAATAAATTTTTATGCACGATGAAAGGAACAACTTTTTCTTGCCACTTATCCGTCTTTTCGCTTTCATGGTGAGAAAAAGAGAATCCGTTGCATGGCTTAGACAACAACGTTATTGTTTCGTAGATATAATTTTTTCAACAACTTTTGAATAATAACAAAGAGAAAAAGAAAAGCAAAACATACACACATAAGTACATATAAAAGTATGCATATATTTATTTAGACCATGGGTTGTTTTTTTTAATATAAAAACTTTACCTTAGCGTATCTTCCATTGGATCAACGTTCACAGTTATAAACTTGACTACTAAGCATTTTGTACTGTTTTTCTTTATTTTTTTCCTGGGAATTTACGGGGTTCTTTTCATTTTATCTCATGTGAGAACAAATTTCTTTAATTTGCGGCTCAGGCGAGTCGGCCTTTTTTGCTTTCTTGCTTTTTGTGTTACAAATTCTTCAAAAAATATACCAGAAGGAGCAGTTTCGCGTCTGTTGCTGTATAAAAAGCTACTGCTACTACGTCTGGAATACCAAAGCAGCGTAATCAATTTGCCAGAACATTGAAATCTGGTAACATTAGCTACCATTAGCGTACACACACACTTACACACACATTCATCGAAAGGCGAGCTTTTTCCACACACCTGGGCGCACTTTGCTTCTAGTGACACTATTTACAAGGGACTTTAACTGCTGCTGGAGTTTGCATGCATGGTTTTTGAAGGAAAATTTATTAAATTTTGCAATCTACCGAAATACTTCAAAACACCAAAAGTACAGAAAACCAATAATACTTCCATGGTGCATTTGACTGGATAATTTGTGGTCATATAAATAATGCATTACGTTGACAAAAATCACTTACACATTCCCAGTTTCAATTAGGTAAGTTTGCCCTTTCATTCTGGAAAGATGCTTAGAGAAAAGACAGACGGACGGACAAAATGCTGCTATCAACAGTAGCATGATGCTTTCGCTTTTCAACAATGATAGCTAAACATATTATCTAAATAATAAAACATGTAGCTTACGTCAATATATGATACATCTTCCTACATACGATACTTTTTTTGGAATGCACGTCCACATAATTTATTGCTCAAACTTGTGTTCTCTACATGAAACATGGTAACACAATTGAATGCATTGTTATCTATTTTGGAAGATATTGAAACAGCTATTATGATGAAGATTTTCTTTCATTGCTTTCAGTTGATGATGCTGAAAATGGAAAACATGGAAACAGTAGATATGCATACATGTACTATGTGATGTGACGTATAATGAGCCTGATCTACAAGAATGTTGAACTCTTTTAAAAAGTTTCCAATGAATTATTTATGCACAAGTTTTAACGACAATACACAGATAGCATTGTATTGGCACAATAAAATAGATATTTCTCTATACCGATTCAAAATGCCTACATTCAAGTTTTCCTGTGGGTGGGTTGTGCTTTGGATTTTGCAAAATGGCTTGTTTTATACTTTGGCTATTCATCAAAAACTATCTTAAATCCTCGTCTTTTTTGCCTCTTTTGTTGTTATAAAAGTACCTCTTCCCCTACTTTATTAGTACTATTATTGTTATTATTATTTGACTTTCTGCATGCAAAGTCTCAATCATAAATTTTGGAGTTTCTCTTGCTGAAACCGTATCGAACCAGTAAGACTTTTGTAAAAGAAAAGTCACTTCCATAAAAAGAGAGAAAACTAAATCAAATATCCATATGTCGTGTTTATCTTTTTGCATGTGTCACGTATCAATTCAATATTAAAAAAGGATTCTGATATAAAGCGTCATGGAACACGAAAGCGAGTTATTTGTTGTAAAAATGTTTGAACAGAGTCTTGAATGCACTTGATGCGTCACATACATCTAACTCAACTGCAGAAGCAAATGTTCAGGTTCAGACGAGCAGCAATGCTCAGTTTATTCGAAAAAGTAAATGTTTGAACGTGTGAACTAAAAATCAGCAAGCATATCTTGAAGCAAAAAAACCATTTTATTTGGACTTTTACTCTAAACGCAATAATACCAGGATGTGAAAATAAAGAATAAAAAGTTTTAAACAATACCCTGACGGTGAAAAGACAGTGATAATGCTAGGTCAATGACCTTACTCTTGAGATCACCTTCTCTAAAAAGCATTTTACATCTAATGACAGGCATACTACTCTTTACTTTACTTACTTCATTTACTTTTCTGGGTACTCTACGTGGCCAGCAATAATTTTTGATGGGGCGAAGTAAAACATTTTCCTTTATCTCGCCTCGCCTCGCCCAAGTCCAAACAAAACCTACGCAACTAGATTAAGCTTGTTTTGGAGAACAGCACATGATATAAAGTATAGTTGTCACTTCCAGTATTATTTCGTTGTCTACGGTTGAAGGGTAAAAAATTAAACTGTCTCAGTCAAGCAGATGAAGTACTTGCAAAAAAATGTATCTTTGTAAAATAAATTTTTGATCGATTTTGGAGGAAATATATGTTTGTTACAAGTTATATAACGAATACAAGTTTTAACTGCACTTTACGCAATGTTTCTGTGCAGACACATTCGTACATGTGTAGGTATTTTCAAACGCTATCGAATTTATGAGTATCATTACCACGTCACAGGAAATATTTAGAATCCAAATTAGTTGGAGAAGTCAAAACAATTTTAGGTGTGGGTAGAATTTATGGATTTTGAATAACCAACGGAAGTATGACCAATGTAAAACGTAAAAAGGGCAATTTTCAAATATTTCACTCATATCTTCAGGCACTCCAACAAAAACATCAATATTTTTCCTTAATGCTATACAAAGGTTAAACAATAAAGCATACTAATTTAAATTTTCGACATTCGAATTTATAAAAAGTTATCATGGGAAAAGATAAATGATTTTATGGGACATTTTTGTAGGGAATAATAAATATGGAAAAATATTTAGTGAAAGCATTAACACATTTACACCCATCCATTAAATTAAATCGTCTGCAATGTATTCATATCAAAGTCTTGAGTAACTTGGGAAGAGTTCTACTTATATTCCATACTTCATCATTCTGGATGCACTTAAGCTAGCTTTAGTTCACCATACTACGTTTTCTTCATCTATAAATATGACAACTGTATCCACTTGAAAAATATAACTGTTGCATATGAAAATCTAATTTCACTGTATTACTAGGCAGATACTCAAGAATGTCTGTGGTTGTTCCCGAATCCCGTGGAAAATGTGGTAGTCTGGCAGCTTCGTGATTAGATGCATGAAAGAAATCACCTATCAGCCAGTCTGTCACATCAATGATGTATCATTAAAAATGACCCTTTTTCGCTTGGTCGAAAGTGCAAATTCGCCGCTCTAGGTTTTTGGTATTTTTGAATTGGGCATAATTACAGTTGGCTATCTGGAATAGACATTTTTTTTGCAGCCATTTCTGACCAACTGTAAACAAATTTAGTTAATAGCTACATCAATACATCTTTATACGTAAAATATTAAAAAAACATTGTTGCAGTCCTTACCTTTCATTTGTAGTAGCCGTCCAACGCTCAATGTTTGAATACAACAGTTTTTACAATTGAAATGCACATACAGAGAATATGCACACGTCTGGCTTGTCAGGTCAGGATTCAGGATGATAGTTTCATTCTCTGTTTAACTCAACCCATGTTTATCGAATTTAAAAAATCTGGAATAACTGGCTTATACCGTGATAATATTGTCTGTAATCGAAATCATGTGGAAAATCTACTTTATCTATTTTTTCTTCAATACTACAGGTACCATATAGTATTATCATCTCGATGGATCTTTAGGTGTATGCCCGCCTACATTAGAGCTTTTATTTCTGTATTCTTCTTTCAAAAGAGGTTTCAACAAATTTTTACGTACTAATATTCATGTTTTAACAATCCCGCGTGACTTCATTCATTTTACTGTTGTGAAGAATAAAAATAAGAAATAATAAAAGTGGCATAGCATTTCAAAAACCAGTAGAATAAATTGATGAAAAATTCCATCACATGAACCGTTAACTAGAGAGAGGATTGAATCCGACTTTATATTAATCGAAGGAAAAAATCGGCATATAAGTGTACGTAATCAAAAGGAAGCATAATGTGCTTTTAGAAGCTAACATGTATTTTTATTAAAACAGATAAAATCGCAAGTAACTGTACGACTTAAATGAATTCTGAGAAACATTGCTACCAAAGTAATGTTGCATTGGAAACCATGTCCTAATGGAAGGCATAGTCCACTTGAGTGACTGTGTATGATACGAAAATTTTCAGCAGCTTTGGTATAATATGTCTCACACTTTTCTCATCATATCTCATGAACAAAAAGCCAGCCATAAGATGGAGCGGTTTAAAGATTGTACTTTTCGATTATTCACATTTTGAAAATAAAATCACTATCAATGCGCTCTGTGCTGTGACACCACATACTTGATCCCTGTTCATTTCTACATGCATTTTATTGTTTTGTGCATTCCTGCTCCTCACACAGTAGGAAAAAAATTGACATGACCAACTAAACCGGGATAGGAAATAAAATGCTACTACAAATATTACTTTTGCTCTGTTACTGCTGTAGCTATGATCGAGAAAAGTCATAACAATGGTAAATTGTAGTCAAGGACCGTAATGGTATTCGGTATATCATGTTTTTGGTATTCCAAATTGTGAAATAGTTTTCATTTTTATGTCTAAAAGCCATTATGGGTGAGTTTATTGGAGCGTTCTTTCAATTTGGTACGCAAATCGGCAAATCCGCTTAAGCTTTCACCTTTTTCGAGCAGTAAGTATAAAAAATAAAAAAAACAACCAACAATACACAGCCGTTCGACTTTGGCATTCGTTTACAAGTTAGCAGACTGTAATAACACTGTAACACTCTGTAGCATAGACATACGTTTTGTAAAATTACGACAGTTACTTGGCAATATTACCTAGGCACTTGGATTATTTGGAATCGGTTAATGGTACGTTATTCGCCTGAAGAGTATAAAAAGATGTAATTGTAGTTTCACTTGTCAATTGGCAATTGGGTTTGCTGGCGTGAAGTGCAAATCCAAAGAAGGGATGATGCAAAAACTTTAAATTGAATATTAGATTGAAGCTTTAAATAAAGAGCGGTCTATTTGTACCATAAATTCCCATTGTACTTCCAATTTCAAGAAACCTTTTTCATCAATTTGAATAGAAAATTTCTCCTCGAATTTTCTCAGAACAAATTGCAATCTAAGTATTAAATACTGAGCTGAAGTGTCTTTTCATGAAATAGTCTCAAAAAAGGCGTTTTCTCTGCTCATTTCTTATGCTTCCTTAAATCGTTGAAGATACCAGGAATCAAGTATTCGATGTGTATTTAACATTTTCTCATACATGAGCACTCAAAGCTTACCGTACCCAATTTAGTGATCCTCTTATATCTCCTAATTCAAATGAATACGTCTAATTTGAATATTAGTTTACGCTATGGTATGCTGTCTACACGTGAACTTACGTACGTGTATTTTACGTAGACTTAATTTAACCCAAACAAAAAGTTAATAATAGTTCTCCCAAAATGTAATTCAGAAGTGTTTGAATAATCGACTTACTGTGGTATCATATCACCTACGTATCGCGAGGGAAAAAAAACGTTTTAAATCTTATGGGACCTGCGCTTATAGTTAATTTTGCATTGTAATAGTTCTTTTGGAATACTCTATTGCTTCATTTTCCTTTCTTGTAAACCCCAAAAGTAGTAAATGTGTAAATAGAAAGTGCTAAAGAATTCACTGTGCTATTACCCAGAAGAATGCCTTGAATTTAAACTAATTTTAGGAATTTCAATGTCTACGAAAATGCAAGTCCACTTTGGCCATGAAATCGTCTGCAGTGCAAGGGGAAAATCCTGACCAATTTGGAATTTTGAATACATTCGTCGATTTCTTTTCCTAGCCGGATTTGGAAATATTTCAAGGTTGTACGTGAAGTGTCGACCTATGACCTATTCAGTTTTGGTACCAAGCAGTTTATTTTGCATTTTTATACTCATGATGATGTGGGCTTTAATAATGCTTCACTTTTACAGGATTTTTCCGAACATTGGTGTTCTCTATTACTACTAGCTTGTGCTATGAAATCGTACTTTTGAAGTTTCACTCATATTTTGTACAAAGAATTGTTGCAAAGGTACTTTTGTATCGTATCATTCGAAGGGTTTTTTATTCTAGGAAAATATTCCAATTATACGTGGGATGGTTTCAGATTCCAGATTTTTGAAGGAATCAAAGTTAGAATTTCACATGAAAGAGTATCAAATATTTGTACAAATTGTATGTGGTAATGATGCATTTATTGATTTTTCATGTTTCCACACACAATACAGCTCTTGAAAGTTGTATGAATGTGAATTTTGCTTTTGAAGGTTTTTTCTTTTCACACTCCTAAGATCCTAAACAAATACAGGAAATACGTGGCAATGAAGATTATTAAAAAAGAAAAAGTGGAAAACTATTGAAAATGACGTTTCACACATGGCATGAATACACGGAAAGATACTCAAATTCCAGAAATGTTTTCTATGTACAAAATTCTGGCGCCTGAACATGTATGTTCTTCCTCTCAACTACACCAAAACGATCAAGCATCAGCATCCCTGTTAACTTTTCCTGTTCAAGGTAACCCAGTTCCAAATCATAAAAATGAAAACCCTCAAATTCTCATGGGCTGTTTCCTCCCGTTAAATTTGCCAATGCTTAATTTTTCCGATACACTGGTTTTTTTAAGTATGGAAATTTAGTCAGTTACCTATTACTTCATTGAAAATGATGTTGTTTTATTTACAAATGTCACTCCAACAAACATTAAAAGAGAAGCAGTTTCGGGTATGAATATCTTAAACACATGACGCGGAACCTGGTAGACAGGGGCACTCACGTACAAATGTAATAACTGAGCTGCTGCAATGTATGTAGCTCAAACATGACACATGATATAAAAGTCATGTATTTTTTGCTAGCTGGACAGTGGACACAAATGTGTCGCTCCTCAACTATTTTGTTATTTAGTACACCAAAGAGAACAGAAAAAAAACGTTTGCTGTTCTGTTCTCAAGTTGGCAAATATGTACCAAGGTATTTTCTTCCTTGCTAGTTTCAAATCATTTTAACATGCTAAAAAAATCACCTCTTCCACAACCATTTTAAAAACTTTAACCCTATGAACGTCTCGTTTTTTGTTACGTAGAACGCATGTTTTCAGTGGTTTTAAATACATTCACGTTGCATGTATAAACCAAAAAGTGTCAGTTTGGAAAGCATATCCTTGGGAACCATGTGAAACACTTTGGTTCATGTTTGGAATGTTGTTTTGCTTCAAGCAAATTAAATATTCAGTAAGTGTGCAGTACATTCTGGTACGATAATATATTATTCGATCAACTAACGTACAATTGCCAAGAAAATTGCAAAAATGCCTACCAGACCAGAAATTTCAGAATGGATTTAATAGACTATGTTTGGATAAATCACAAATGGGAGGTTTTTCCCCGAAAACTGTGTTACCGACTGTGGCTTATTGCTGTAATGGTATGAAAATGTGCACTAAGTTGTACATATATTAACATCAGTCTTAAAATTGATACAGATTCAGAAAAATAGGGGCAGGTTGATACGCACTGCATTTTTTTCGTGTCTTGCAGTTTCAATGAGAAGAAAGGTACAATATGCAGAGATGTACAAGTGTCGCAGTTCATACGCAAATAATACTTAAGCTAACATTGCATAAAACATGAGGCATTTTACTCGAGATAACATCTCTTGGAACATGTTTGTTCTGTTTTCAGAAGTTGCTCCGTGGTGAAAATTTTGATAGTGAGGTTGTAAGAGGAGAGCAAATGTGGACGTGCTCATATTACGTACGTGAGCAGGAAGTTTCGAAACTC
>JAHZMZ010004711.1:0-13302 GCA_027743805.1 Lepidocyrtoides sp. E14
GATGTCCTCCTGCTCTTGGACTGGTGGTAGTGGTATGTACCTACATGCATGTATGTATTGCTGTGACAAAAGCCATCTGAGAGTAGCAGTCAAAGCTGTTGACATGATTCATATGAAATGAGGAGTAAGTGGAAACCAAAAAAAAAGCAAATCAGGTATGCATGTGTATTTACAGAGAGAAAGGAAAAAAAGAGCGAAAGTGGAAATAAAAGAGAGAATATTATTGAATAGAGTTCATGCACTCAACCAACATTACTATTCACCGTCATCATCATCATCATCAGCGCAGTCATCGTCATCACCGGAAGAATGATAGCCTTGTTTCCGCAGAACAAAAAAAAAGTAAATAAATAAATGCTACTACTACTCCGAGACGAAGAATGGAGCAGAAAAAAAACAAATAAATAGTAGCTGTACCTATTTTTAGTTTTGTTTCTGACTGTGATTATTTTTTTTCTCTCATGCCGTTTGAAAGATGTAAATAGAAAACAAAATAAACAGACATTCATTTTTTTTTTACCTGAGAGCACAAGCAGCAGAATAATAATAATAATCTCATTTCTATTCATTGAAAAAAATGGCTGGTAGAATTGAATGTCCACTTGTCATGTTTATTTGTGCAGTTGCCTGTTTAGGTTATAAAGCAAACATTCCATTAGCCTGCTTTATTTTCCCTTTCATTTTCTACTTGTGCTTTTATTTATTTTTTTATTATTAGCATTGTTTGCTACTAGCTTGACATCATGGTCGTCGTCGTCCCTCTTTCGATCCAATGGTGGTGTCTCTTCCTTCTTGTGTAATGGCAGGTGATGTTGCAGCGAATGAAAATTGAAATGGATATGAACTCTTTGTTATTAAATGTATGTTAATGGTCCAAAGTGGACAGATAATTCTTCATGACATTTTTTCCCTTCTTCTGTGTCCTCCTACGGTGTCCTGCTCCTGTTGTGCTGGCTGGGTAATAATACTGCGTTATACTTGCTTGGCGATCCAAAAAAAAGAAGAAGAAAGAAATTTATGTTTACTTGGAGAAAAGGAAAATAAATACCTGTGTGTCGTCTTGCCCTGTATATATATTTTTTTCTTGTGTATGAAATTATAGAATACCGACCAATACATAAGAACAACTTGTGCTCAAGTTCCCATCTGGGAATCTTCAGAGTCGTCATCATCATCATCATCTCGATCGTCACATAAAATGTTTTCTTGTTGGAATTCTGAAAACGAAGGTATGCAAGCATACACTTGAGCAAAGTGGTATCAGTATCATCGTTAGCATCATCGTCGTAAACATTATTATTATTTTACCAAAATGTACGCAGATTGACAACAAAATCAACGCAGCGAGTCAACCAGGCCAGGCTACTGACTCTCTGTGAGAAAAAAACTGGCTGAGTGAAAGGAAGAAGAAAGAGAAGAAAAAAATGTGAAAGTTGGTTGACACACACACAACACACACACGTTGTCGTTTTCCTTGTCCTTTCTTATGTACGTACATAATATGTATGCCTTTTTATTCACTTTCCATCTCTACTTGGCCGTAATATTATACTTTTTTCTCCACTTAAACTTTTTTTTTTGCAAATTGTTGTAGTTGTACAAGTAGTTGTTGTTGTTGTTGTGAAAGTAGAGTATGGTGGCATTGTAAAAAAAAGTACCATGCAGAATTTTTTTCCTTCTGGTAGCAGAACAAACTTTCTACTTTACATAGCTACCTATTTATATGGACGTTGGTATTTTTTTGGTGTTGAGTGATATTTATTTGTTATATTTAAATAATAAAAAATAGCATGCTGTTGTTATAAATGCTATACAGATATGCTTTCCTACTTCTTTTTGCTGCTGATGATGTCTCATGGGCTATCTCATAATACTTTCATTGGCAACTGTCCTGATTTACTGGGCGACAAGCATGGCACACTGGAGACTGTTGAAACTGCTGCTGCTGTAGCAAAAAAACAATATGTATATAAAGTATGCAATAATGCGTTCCTGTTTTTTCAGCCTGAATATTTTTTTTTGCTTATAAAAATTGTAAAAATCTTGCGTAACTACGTTACGTGTATTCTTGCATCATTTTCATCAAAACAAGCTAATTTTTTTCCGGTATAGGTACATAATTTCTTTCTTTTTTTACCGGCATAATATTAGTAAAGTGTGTATGCTGCATGTAACACACTTCTCATGTCATCATTATCGTCATCAGCCCATGAATTTATGCATGCATCATTCTCATCATCATCGTTGCTATCGTTGTCGTCCCGTTCCTTTTTTAACAATAAAGATGGATATCTCCTTTCCTCATTCACCGCCACCATATCCTCCACCACCAAACAACGGAGAAAAAAAAGACACAGAAGAACTGGCTTCCGTGTACCCTCTGTTATTGTTCCTCTTAAAAAATAAATAAAACGGAGTAGTGGTGGTGGTGGTGTAGAAAAAGCTGAGTCAAACCGTCCGCTGCTGTATATATTTTTTTCTCTGCTATTATTTTCACATTTTGACACAACTTTTTTTCTCCGACTACAAACCACTATCGTATTTAGGAACGGAACGATAGGAAAATAAACAGGAGCGGTGAAAAAAGGAAGAGCCTCCAGCGATATTGGTGGTAGGCTCTCTCTCTCTCTCTGACTGTCTTTTGTAGAACAATATCAGTTGAATGTATCAGTTTTTATTTTACTTTATCCAGTAGCAGCAGCTACAGCAAATATCTGTAGATCCACTGAGGAAAACTGCTTTGCTGAGATGTGCTGCTATCTCTATCTGTAAACGTCGTGCCGGCAATAGCAATCCATTTTATTTTAGAGCATGATGATGGCAGCAGCTCAGGAGAGAGAAAGAAAAAAAAACCGGTAGAAATGATGGTGAATGATAATAGTGAGTTATGTGTGGATTCATGGCTGCTACAGTTACACTGGACAAAACGGTAACAAAACAGAACACAGGAAGTTCCTCTTTTTTTTGTCTCTGAGATGTGCTCAAATGGAAATCGCTCATGGTTTCTCTTTTTTTATTTATATTTTACACTGGGACTACCAATCTAAACTAAACTGACTTGAAAAAAAAAACAGAGAATAAAATAATAAAGTGCCGATGACGATCATCATCATGATCCTTTTGTTAGATACTGCATTCCCATTCTTTTCCAAATACACCCAATCTTCCTTTTTTATATATTTTTTTCCTCTCTTGCTGACCACATTTTGCGGTGTGGCAGTGTATGTATGTCTTTGCACTCTACACACTGGCAAAAGTTATCAAACTGTGAAGAAAAAAAAATACATCTGAAGAAGAAACAGTAAAGGAAACCATTTCTATCAGCAGAAGCGACGTCAACACGCAAAGCTATTTTCCTTGTGTTTTTTTCTCTTTCTCTCTCTTTCTCTCTCTTTCTTCCAGTATCTCCCCGTTGTTTTTTTGTGGAAATGCACTTTTCTCTCTTCTTTTCATGTTGCACCAGCCACACAATAGAAAACCACTTGACTTGAGCTATTTTGCATTGCATATCATCATCATCATCATCATCACCTTGCTCGTCGTCGTCGTCGTTTTCGTCGTCACGTCATTCTAATGCATAATAGAATATTATCTCTGTCCTCTATTTTTTTGTCTATGCACACACTCACACTTTTTTTGCCAGAAGCAGCCCACACAGACACACACACACACACACGCAAAACTAGATAGAAAAGCAATATAAAGTAATATTTAAGTAGTAACTAGCAATGGAGGTGGTGGAGGTACTCCACTATTGTTTCTTCTCTATTTATTTTCAATGTGTATGATCGCGGCGCGACAGTGGTGTGGCATGACACACTAAAAAAATTGTAACAGTGCTACTTACTTTAAACTAAACAATAGTAATAACATATTATTATTATTGTCATGATAAGTATGTATGAAAAAGGATGATGTGTATGGGACACAGACGGGACAAAATATAAAAAAAACTGACATACACCAACTTTCCTCTTTTCTTTTCAGACTAGAGAGAGAGAGAAAACAAGCTAAACTATGCAGCAGTAATAATGCCGTGTGCTGTTATGTACATTTAAAAAAATATTATTTCGTGGTTGAACGTAAATGTAGGTACATAATGTACGTTTAAAGTACGTTGCCGTTGTTGCTCCACTAGTCTAGTCTGCTCTCTTGTTTTTTTTTCTTCTTGTTCTTGTTTCGCATAGAGGAAAACAGGAAGAAAGTGAGTTGGAGTGAGTGACGTTCCTCTCCGCAAAGGAAAAAACTTTTGGTGGTGGTGGTGGTGTGGTATATGGTGAAGTTATATAAATGCAAGTAGCATTACGTTTTTTATATGCTTCACCTCCTCCAACCAACCATCCATCCATTTCTAGCAATTCTTCAGTGAAAATATGCCTGAAGCAGTGGTAGTAGCAGTGGTAACGGTAGCTGTAGCACATTCCACCAAAATCATCCAGCCAGCAGCAGAAGAGAAAAACTAACACCAAACAGCCCCAACAAACTGCTGCCAGGCTGGTAGGAATAAGAAGGAGCTAGCTAGCTTGTATGTATCTAGCATGGCTGGTGCAATCCTCCAACAAGAGACATGCATGGCAAGAAAAAAAAAATGACTGAGTTACCAGCAAACTCTGGCTTACTCTTGCAGAGTGCTCTGAACTGAAAGGGTTGCTTGTTGTCGGTCTCGGGAAGAAAGTGTGGGCAACGTGCTAGTAGTAGTCCAGTGGTTGGTTACACATTATTTTTTTTTACCTAGAATAAACGTCCAGTTTTAGTCCACCCAAGCCAAAAAAGAAAAGAAAGAAGGAGAAACAACAAAAAAAATTCCACCACCCGTTTTTATTATTTTCATTCATCTGACAAAAAGCAAAGGTGGTTGCTCTTCTCCTTCTTCTTCTTCTTTTTTTTCTCGGCAAGACAGGAAGACAGAGAAAAGTAAGTAAGTCGGTAAAAATATGTAGCACGAAAAAAAAAATCAAACATTTTTTTCTCATCTCTTTTTTTTCTCATTGCTTTAGTCAGACTTGTTATGTGTGTGATTGTGACTGGGAACAAATGTGCACAAAAAAAAATTGGGTGAAAGCAGTTTGATCAGTATCTGTTTTTTTGTATCGGTATCACTATCTCTCTTTCTTCTTCTGCTTTCTTTTTTTTATTTCTCTCGCCAGCTATGCCCTGGCTACTACTCAGCTATTTTTTTTCTTCTTCTTGGTCATCCATAAAAAGCTGATACTCTTTTCATTGAATACTCACTTACTTACTTCTCTCTTCACTCTCCTTATTTTTTTTCTAAGACCACTCTGTCTTCTTTTTTTGTGAGTTATGAATAATTTTTTTTCCTTCTTTGGAAACTGGAACAGGCAGACACACAGGGTCATTTCCTCCACCTCTCTTTGTTCACCTTTCCTGTGGTGCGGCCCTTGCTTGCTGCTGTGCAATCAGAAGAAACCAGAGAGAGGGAAAGAAAGTGAAGAGTGAAGAAGAAAAAAAAGAAAGAAGAGAAGGCAACAAAAATACTCGATGGTGATTGTAATAGCCAAGGTAGTGAGTGAATGTGGAAAAAATAAATACTGAAATATCTAGAAAGCAAATTACACAAAAGAAAATACAAGTATTAAACTAGAACTTTATTCCGACATGGAAAAGTGAAACTGGGTATTTCCTACCTTGACTCTTCTTTTCTTCATGTGTCGTTACACTACTTACACACAAACAAGCTGTTTTCATTATTATTCTTTCGTAAATACTAAGGACAGTTTTTTTCTTGCAGCAGAAAGAAAACAAAAAAATACCAGGTGAAATTTTTTTTATTATGCCGGAAGTGAGAAACGAACAAGCTTTTTCAACATGACTGTCATCATCATCATCATCTCTTTTATCCGGTGGAGCTTCCTTGTGGCTTAATAACTTTAACAACTACTACTACTACTACGCTTTCACTTTGCCCTTTTTATGCTAATTTTTACGCAATAAAAAAAATAAATAAAAATTTATTCTAATTGTCTACATTCAAGTTAAGATAGTCAGTTGTTTTCAAGTGCGAATCTAATAATTTCTTCTCGGATTACATGACCATGAACATAAAAAACACACACTTTTTTATTACGATGATGATTACTGTGAAACAAGAAGTGTAAGATTAACGACCACTTTCCCTTCATAAATCACTGGACAAAGTGTGCACAAGCCTTTCTCCGCAACGGCTGCAATGAGTGATTCTTTAGTGTAATGGCTTTTGGCAGAGAAAAAAACAAGCGTGAGTGAAAATTCTACTCACTTTATGTCCACGGTAATAAAGCTAAAATAATGACGATGACAATGAAACTAGGCTGCTTGCATGTCAGAGCATTATTTTTTTGGTGAGGAATGAACACGTAAAAAAATTGGTAAAAATATAATCCCTTGTTTTCTTACGTGTAATTTGTATCCATCCAATTCAATATGATGAAGACCACAAAAAACAAATGAAAAAAAATCAAGCGATATTTACTTTTTTTCCTCTGATTGACAGCAGCAAAGAAAAAAAAGTTAATCAAGGTTGAGTACATTTCATTTGTAGAAAAAAAGTGGATACCTCTGCGTATGAAAACCAGGTAGGTATACAATTTGATTTGATTTTTTTACAAAACTCCAGAGACTTCAGCAGACAACAGCAGTTTTGTTTGCTAAAAGTTCCAATTTGGAACTTGCAAACCCGTCCAACAGAAATGCATGATGAAACCACAATGCAATTTACTACGTAAAATTCCGCTTGAGTGAAAAATAAACTGGTAATAATTATGACACGGATCACTTGACATTTTTTAAACAGTTCGGTGACTGATTTAATATGCTTAAGGATATTTACACACTTTCTCGTAGAAAATGACCATCTCGCTGCAATTCTTGGCAATGAAAATGGTAAATTGGTGGTGGTCGCTGTTGGGGTGTTGTTGGAACAGTAGATCAGGTACATAGGTAGTTTCAGTTCACGGTGAAGTACACACATCCAATAAAAGAAATAAAGTGATTGTGATTGACAACTTTTTTCAAACTGCTGGGTGAGGGTGGTCGGTGGCAGTGGTGATATGGTGTGGTGTGTGTACTGTTCTCGTACTGCATAGTAGTATTATGATTTTGGATCTGTTATTGGAATTGGAGGTGAATCATCATCATCATGGGCATCATCATAATAATGATTGCGCAGTTGAAAGACAAAGTTATCTTTTGAGGAAACAAGAGGAGACTCGGAAGGATCAGCAGCAGCAGCAGCAGCAGTTGTGTTTCCCCCTGTCATTATTGTTGTGCAACGTCCAAAAACATGACAGGGATCGAGTGAAAAAGTCAATTGAAAATCACTCATTTTATCCTTATCGCCGTTCTTGTCGGCATGCTTGTGTTGTTGTTGTTGAGCAATGGGGCGGTTTTGTGTCGGGATGATGATGAGAATGATGAGTTGTTCTCTAACGGAACCGTTTACCTCACGTACTACTCTAACAATGCGCTGTTATCATCATCGTGTTACACTAGTAGTCAGTTAATAAAAGGTGAAAAAAGAGAATTGTTATTATTACTATTTGCTGCTGTTGTTGGTGGAGGAGTTCTCATGTCCTTCCCTTTGTTATTGTTGCCTCCAGCATTCTTCTTCAAAACAACGGCAGCACTAGCAGTGGCGGTGGTGGTGGTGGTACAGGAGCTGCTTATTTTTCTAGTAGTGCTCCTTCGAAACATTTCTTCTTTTGGTGGAAAAGCAGAAGCAGTAGCACAACAGCAACAGCAACAACAAAGTGGACAGGGTGAAGAAGAACAAAGCAGAGTTTCCTGATAATATGAAACCAAGTGAAAGTGAAAGAAAGGTAGAAAAAAACATATAAAATATATACTTGACTTTGATGATGATAGGAGGAGGATGATGATGATGATATGATCAGAGAGTGAAACAGAGAAAAGACAGAGAAAGGTTCTACTTGTTTCTCGGTTAAAAGGATATACATACAAAAAGACTCCACTTTTTCTCTTTTGTTTACATGTTACACAACTTTGTAGTAATAATAATAAAATGTTTGTGGCAGTATAAATGAATTGAAAGGTTGAGAGATGAACTGAATGAGCAGCATCGAGCGTTTGAAAAAAAAATATTATGTACACCGGAGAAAAAAATGCCTGAAACTAGGAGAGCTGACGATCTGTGCTGAAATTGCGGCTGATGTTTCATTCAACCGTTTAGAACGTTGATGATTTCCGGTTGACTGACTATTATCAACATTATCATCATCATCATTGTGGTGGTCATAATCATCATGTCGGTTGTTGTATTATAACGGTCAGAAAATTTGTTTGACTTTGATTTCATTGCTGTTCTGTTCTAATATTTCATTGTAGCAGTGTTGGGAAAAAATAAATAGATTGGGTAGTGAACTGGAAATCTGGAAATGTTTACTTTGACCAGTGACCTGTGAGGGATAAATATTAGATGGAATGATTTTCCAAAAAATAAAACTGGAGACCCGGAATGAATATGAGGAAGGTTTAACAGTTTGGTGCAGGCAATAAAATAATTTTTGTATGAATTTTTTTTCTGCATTTTCACTGCTTGCCTGCCTGCTATAACCGTAAATATTATGATAGTTAGGTATACACAGTGATTTTTGTGTAAATATTGGAGATAAAAATATATAGCAGTAAAAAAAATTATTTATGATAGTTAGCGTAAGGTAAAGAATTATAATTATTAAAATTACTAATTACGGATATCAGTATCTAAAAATACATATTGGTAGTAGGCGAGGTAGGAAAGGAAAGTCGTAATAAAAAGGAAAGTGAATGCTGGAAAGATTTGGCAGAAGGAGACAGGCAGAGCCGTTGGAGAGATCGTGGTGACCATCAGGAGAGAAAAAAAAAATCCTCGTGATTTTTGAAACTACTATCAGACATATGCACCTGCTGAAACACTCTGGCGTTATTGTCGTCGGTGCTGTTGTTGAGCGGGTGTTGTTGTGTTTGTGTTTTTCGTTCTTGTTGCTAATCTGGACAAATCAGGGGTGGCAGCAGGAACTGAGCAGGAAGGAGGAAGAAGACGAGGATCAGAGGTGGAAGCTATTATTGAGGTGTTTGGGGAGGAAGAGAGTCCTCAAGCAGAAGAGCCATTCCCATCCCCGCTACTACTTATCACCGCAAAAGGACCAGGTCCAGGAGGTCACCCGCAGCCGTCAGGTTTCTTTAGTCAGCAGTCGACAGAAAGCGAAGAAGGGGTCGGGGGACTCTTTTCTTCTTCTGGCGACGGAGGGGGAGGACTCGGCGGAGGTGACGGAGGAGGAAGTGGTAGTAACCCTTGTCGTAATTGGAGACGCCAAAGGAATAATTTTGGTTGTGGGAACAACAGCAGCAGCAGTAGCAGGAAGAGAACCGCCGACAAAAAGGATTCAAGGTGGAGAAGCAACGGACAGCCAATAATGATTGACGTGTTTGGCTGTGTCAAGGCACTGGTGGGTTCATTTCACACAGACATAGATACAGATACATACCGCTTCATTTCAAAATATAAGGAAAGATTTTTGATTCTTCAAAATTGTAGGTCAAGCTTGAGAGCATCTAGTCCGCCGGATTTGGAGCGCGTTATTGACAACTACTGCTGGATGCATAGCTACGTGACCATTGGTGAAGAGGGTGATGGTAAGCGACAAAATATTATTTGTTGTCTTTCTTCATTTTATCATAGTGCCCCAAGCAGAAGAGGTCCTTAAATTTTTTTTTTTGACTTGACTTCATGAACTTGCATTTTATGTTTGCAGCTTTGGAGTTGGAAACCCCGTTTCCGGGAATCAGACCAAAGGCGCAAGGTGACCGTGAAAATTACCAGCGGTACTACCAATGGGTGGGTTTCTACATAATATTCCAAGCGTGTGCATTCTTCCTGCCGCGCTATCTCTGGAGATACTGTTGGGAGGAAGGGCGGATGAAGGCCCTCGTGTCCAATCTTCAAACGCCTATTCACACGGACATGGAGAGTGTGAAAATCCGGCAGCGACTTATCGTCGACTATCTCTACAGCAACGTGGGGGCGCACCAGTGCTACGCAATGAAGTTCTTCATGTGCGAATTTCTCAACTTTATCAATGTGACAATTCAAATACTCCTTACAGACGCTTTCCTAGGCTATGAATTTTCTACTTACGGTAATGAAGTGTTCACAGTGTGGCGCATCTCAGAGGAGTTGCCAGAAAATAGGAGAGATCCGATGAGCCGGATATTCCCTAAAGTTGCTCAATGCACATTTAAGACTTTTGGTCATGGCGGGAGAGTGAGTGAGTTCCATTCCGTCTGTGTTCTGCCCGTTAATATTCTCAATGAGAAAATCTTCATTGTGCTCTGGTAAGTTTCTTCTAGTTTTATTTTTGCTAAAAAAATATGTATTTATCATCCATCAAACAAAACCACTACTAACCACCTTATTATCTGCTACATTGAACACAACCGTAATAATAACGGTCATTATTACCACTACCATTTTTTTATTGGTGGTGGAAGCCAATTTCCATGAAATTAGCATTTACACTTATATCGCTTCCTGCTTGTCGCATTTTCCCTAATTTTCTCGCTATTCCTCTACCACTTCCAGCAAGTGTATTATTTTTACAGCATTAATTTTCGTTTCAATGCGGCGTGACATGCACCACTTGACATGCTGTCTGTCACTCTCATTTTCTCTCCCTCTCTCTTGTCCTCCCCCTCCTCCTCTCAGAAAGATCCGCATCCATTTCCTTCCAAAAAAACAGGCATTTTAGCTAGAAGCAGTGGAACGACCAGAAGAGAACTAAAAAGGAAAGCAACAAGCTTTCTAAATGCTTTCCTCTTAACCTCTCTCCCTACCTTTCTCTGATTAGCATACACAACACCAGAACAGAACTGCTGAGCTGACTTGGAGAAAATGCTATTACCAAAAAATAGATAAGCAATGGCACGCGGCCATTGCTTCTTGGAACTAACCGGCTCTTCGCTTGCTTCTTCTTCTTCTTCCCAACCAAACAAATAATTAATATTGAACCCTAACCCTGCACACGCAAAACCTACACACACACACACACACATAACTCATGACATATGCAAAAACTCAGCTTCCAAAAAATATACAAAAACGCCATGCCTGCTATTTTTTTAGCGAGAAAAAGTCATTTCCAAATACACCACGTGTCTACATTCTCTTTCCTTCTTTCACGCTTGTGCCTATTTTAAGTAAAGTATTAAAAATGTAACAAGCGTTTTTAAGAAGAAGCATCATCCAAATGAATAATTTCCTTCGAAAAGGCGAGTGTTTTAAAACAGCAAAGCTTATCATACACAATTTTTTTTTTGCTTTTGCCGGCCTAGCAATAAAAATGTGAGAAAAGGAATAAAAAAGTCTACTAATATTCCTAGGTAATAATACCAGACTAGACTAGAAATGCATGTAAACGAAGTAGGAGGAGAACGACCAGGACGACGACGACGGACAAGCCATGGACAACAACAGTTTAGTATTTTTTTTGCAGTTTCAGCTAGGCCTACTGACTCATTTTCTACGTTTTATGCCTATATTTTTTTTTCTCCTGGACGGAGAGAGAAATGTAATTTACAAGGTGATACTAGTTCCATCCAGGAAATCCATATGTATTTAGGCCAAAAATGTGTACAGCTCTGGACAATGTACTACACAGAATAAGCTTTATAATATTATAGACATGGCATATAAATATTATCCTTGTCGGTATTATTTTTTTCAGCCGATGTGTGATGTGTTGCTGTTTTATTGTGTGTCTCTCTATATCTATATTTGTGTGTGTGTGAATTGAGTTAAGCAATTCATCCTACTTTTTTATTTAGCTGCATTGCTGCCTCTACTACTACTCTGCACTGTGCCCTCCTCCTCTCCATCGCTTTTTGCTCTCACTCACTCAGTCAGTCACTCAAGTAGTAGGAGAAGAAATATAGCAGTGGCAATAGGAGCAGCAGCAGCAACAACAATAATAATATAATATGCCATGCCATTTATTTTGTAGCAAGCATGTGAACAAGTGAAGCTCCATTCGGTTCATGAAAAAATTACGAGCTATATCGATTACGAATATTATATTATCCGATTACGCTTTCTCTCTTCTTCGCACCACTCACGGCATATGCTAAAAACTTGTTTTATATTTTTTTCTGTAAACTGACCATAGCTATATTATAGCCACAGGAGAAATATGGTGTCAGCCCACTAGTCTAGATATGTCTATATTTTTTTAAGCAGTTGGGAAACAAATATTACGTAGTGGTGACGGCGGTGGACACTGGTCGCTTGCTAGAAAAAAATGCATGTTTGTTTTCTCCCAACCTATTTTGCATACTGGTTAGTTAGGTATAGAAGTGGAAAGACATTTTTTGACCAGAATGTTGTGGCTGATGTTGTATGTGTCATGATGTCGCATTGCATAGGGAATTAAAACTAATTTTCCGGATTTTTGATCATCCGTGTGATAATGGTAGTTATGATTGGATGATGATGATGATGATAACGAGATTTTATTTTTGTTTACCTTTTTTCTTTTTAGGTTTTGGTACTTTTGTCTTGCTGTGATCTCCGCCTTTAGTATACTCTTCCGTATCATGACAATTCTGCTTCCTCCACTTCGCATGTGGCTGCTGAAACGCTCCTGTCGTGAGATCGAAGACTACATTCTAGGGAAACTGTTCAAAGAGATCAACGTAGGGGATTGGTTCCTTCTCTCACAAATTGGCAAGAACCTGGACACGCTCATTTTTAGTGAGCTCATCAAAGGACTTGCGTACAGATTCGGGGCTTCCAGGAAAACAAGCGTATAACATTAGCAGAAACTTTTAAGTTTAAAAGGACGACAACGACGAATGTATCAAGTCACCCCAAACCCTAACATCACCACTGCTAAGAATGAGGATGGTGCTGCTGAAAAATTCAAGAACCGAAAATGCCAACAAAAATATTTTTGAATTTTTTTCATCCATCTTTGTCGTCGTTGCCGTCGTCGTCGGTCAACCACTTTACGTGAGAAAATATATACGCCAATGCCGCCTTTATTGTGAGACACAGAAAAAACCAAGTAATGTGCACAAAAGAAGAAAAAAAAGTCATTACATCTTCAACAAAATAAATATATATATCTTTGAAAGGAAAGATAACCAAAAAAATGCGTATACTGCCACCTTCATATACATAATACCTACTTACTTCTACTATCTACTTATTCTATGCATCATCGCATCGCGACGTAAGTATCAAAATGTCTTGCCAATTTTCAATTTTTTTTTGTTTCTAAAAAATATAAGCATTTTACTACTCACAACTTTTTT
>JAHZMZ010004712.1:0-12242 GCA_027743805.1 Lepidocyrtoides sp. E14
ACATTCCAAATTTAGGCATGGATTGTGGGAGAAGCATAAAGTATAAATGCGGCATTAAACTTTGATCATATTATTCATGTTGCGGCTTGTCATTATGCGAAAACACATTTTTAGCATTACTCATCTCTCTAGAGCTGAGCTATAGAGAGGTGATCAATAAATGATGCACGAAAGTGTATATTTATGCAACAGCAACGTCGCACCGCACGTAGTACCGCACTCAACTGAAGTTCTTTGTTCTCCTGCAAGTATCTCTGGATGACATTAGTTTAGTATGGCTCGTCGCGTCGTCGGCCCGTATGTGTTTCAATATTTTGTACCTTTACTGTTTCAGTATAAGCGCATAGTCTCGATAAACTTGGCCCATCAGCGCTGTGCAAGACAGGCGGACATTTTGCTACAAGTGTTACCAATGGCAGTATTCGGACTGGATTAAATTAGTAAATTCGTCCTATAGTTCGTCCGATTACCATTTTATTGGTCGGATTCAATAATTACAACTTTGGACTCATAAAGTTTCATTAACTCATTGGTTCACTAGGACTCCTAGTCTAGCTTAGATTATATATAAGAAAATAGATCCAACGGTAGCAACCTTCAAAAGCTGTTGCATTTTTTAATTTCAAAGATTTGCTTAGTGACCCCGCCTCCACTATGTAAACAAATCTTTGTGAAAACTATGCATCAAAAATTACTTTAGAATGAAGCAAGGTATCCAATGAAACTACATAAAATGAGTCAAACCGGGGTCACCAAACAAGCGTTTGTTTGGAAAGCTGAAAAATGCTACAGATTTTTTAAGTTGCTAACGTACTATTGGATCGTCCATCTCTTCTAAGTAGTCTAGGAGCTACATTTTTAGCAAATTTGATCCTGACTACACACTTAAATAAAAACTTTATTTTACAAATAAGCCAAAATGACAAAACAAGTAGATTTAAGAAACTGCAGGTACTTAAACGCGCTCAGAGAGAATGGACAATATTTTATGCAAGGGAGACAACAGTTAAATTGCAATTTAATAAGGAAACGTTCCAATGTGGTGCTTGAACAAAAATTTGTATACATTCTAAATTGAAATGTTTTGGCCCTTTTCTAAAAATGAGAAATGCCATGGTTTACTATGTGCTTACACGCTTTTATAGATGGAATGTTTTGCAGTTGGGCATTTCCTGTTTGTTTGCGGAGTTTAAGTAACTGTGTACTGTTTGCCATTTTACAATTTTCCGGTCTTAACGAACAGTCCATCTACATGTATGTATTTGTGGGTTTTTTGGGTTCCAGGTTTGCTCATTTCACCCCAACTCAAAGTGTATCATGGTTGTACATGGATTCTTAATCAGATCATACGTATATTATTATTGGATACTATGCTGTAACCGTTGATAAAGCAAATTTGGATCATGCGTCACGTTTTCGATTCGTTTTTTGAATAGTGACTCACTCTCAGTCATCATAAATCAGAACAAAGAAACTGTTTTGGTAATCTATTTTTGACTGCATTTTTTATTAAAACACTGTTATGTCAATGTACCATATTATGTGTACATGGAAGCAATATTCGAAATTCCTCAACTCACTACGAACGTACCACGAATCTCTGTAAAGTGCGATTCAACAGTTTGGAATGAATGTTGTCAGTATTTATTATGCATATTGAGTTACAAATTTGGTGTTCTAGATGATTGTTACAAACGAATGGAAATCTTAATCAGCTTAATTTAAGTTCAAGTTGACTCAACCAATAGAATGCTTGCATACATAATTATGTAGAATTTACTCCAAGAGTAGCTATGATATTTTTGCTGTATTTACGCTGGCAAAAGAAATTTTTGTTCGCTTACACTCACTACTACACGTAGGAAATTACATGCACGCGTAGAGCGTTGCGTATGTAATGTAATTTGGAATGATATATTTGATTGGAATCGTAAAAAAACGCAGGCAAGGCAGGGTGAGGTTTCGATTGGTTTCTGTATGCAACCGGTTGTATTAAATGAATACATGCGTAAGATTTGCTGCATTTGTACGTACTAAAATATAGAGGCGGTAATAAAAAAAATTTCTTCACAATCTGACACGTATTACGGACTAATAATAGTTTTACGGGTTAGTGAGTTCATCCACTTCCTTGTCGAATTGAAAACGACAACAAAGATTCAGAATTCTCCCACTGAGAATGATAGTCGTATACTGAATTGATTCCATGAAATTTCGATGAAATCAGTCATGATTTTACATTTTGTAATTATTAATGAACGAAAACCGTATAAATAGTCGAATGAAATCACAATCAGCGACTTACACTCCGGAAATATGGCAGTATTCAGGAGTCTAATAATTAGACATTTTAACATACTCCTTTGACTCTCGTCAAAAATTATCTCTGAAAAATTACGAACAAAAATGATTACATTATTAGCAGACGGAATGCGCGTGTTTTTATCGTACAAAGTCAAAGGGCAACGTAGTTGACAGTAGCTTTCAACCAGTCCTAGTAAAAAACTCTCCTACGGAATCATGATTATTTTAATGAATGGAAGCATTATTCCCGTCCAGGAGCATCGCTTCACAACTTTGTAAGTTCAATGCATAACAATAATATTATGATGACTTTAATCACGCTAGTGTTTAGAGAGAAATGCATGCTCATAATAATAATTGTCCATGGTAATTCACGCTTTATGACTCTTTTTAAACTGACTTGATACAATGTCAAGTGGAGTTATGCTGTAAAACCTCAACAACATGATGATGTTGGTGGTGCTACATGGTGCAATTCTATTTTGGTTTTTGTGGGACGTGAATCAGCGATTGGAATAAAATGAAAAACGAGAAAATGCTGTGTCGTCCTGCTCGATAGATTTAGATAGAGTTGAGAAGATACAAAGTGTGCACCACTGGCTGCACGCATAAAAATTCTCTGTAAATAGCAGAGGCAGGAAAGGTTCATCGTAATAAGTAGTAAGTTACAAAAATAATCATCATTTTCATCCTGCAACAGACCATTTAAGCTTTGATCACTATTCCATCCCTTTTTTTATCCATGCTTCCCTTCATTTAACACAAGTAAACTTGACAAAACTGTGCTTCTTCCGGTTCGCTTGATAATAAGTCTGTGTGTGTGTGATCTCTCATTCTCTCTCTCTCTCTGACTAAATGACAGTGTTGTGCCAGCTTATATCCAAAGAGTTCACACAGTCAATTTTCCGTAATACAAGCTTTGGTTTGCCTGTTTAGTTCAGTTAATCTATGTTTTTGAACGTTGTTACTTGTGATCTCTTTATAACAATAACAAGATTGCCCATTCTTCTGCCTCTGTGAACAACGAACTAACAAAATAAATACAAAACATTTCCCCATAACACAGTATGCATATGTATATTCAGTAGTTTTTTGCAAAAAAACTCAGTTTTGTAGACTATAAGTACTACTAAAGATTATGCATAGATTACCACACAGCACAATACAGTTTTCTGCACTTCCTGTTTCACATTTTTCAGTAGATGTTTTCATGAATGAGATTATGTCGCATGAACTTGCATTATTTTTTGTCGAGTGAAGCCTAACTTTTGAGTGCATATGAGTCATAACTGTTTTTCCAGAAGAGAATTGACTGATCAATAGGCTTTTTCAAATACGGTTAGTGACCTGTAATATAAATCAAAATTGTATAAATGCTAAAAATAAATTCATTTGTAAAAATGTTCTAAACAATAAAAGTAATCAATTCAATGTCATTAACAGATTCGTTGAATTCAGTAATTCATTTTATGCTGAGTGCCAAGGCAGTCATTTTAGACTTATCCAAACTCATTATGAAATTAATCTTTTCGAGTGTACCAGTCGCAGAAAAACCAGGTAAGTTGGTCACTTTAACCAAGCTACAAAAAAATGTAATTATGTATAAATTAAGTTTGTCTAAGTATTGTGGCAAATTTATTTGACTTTGAGGATTAGCTCGGAAAACACTGCTAGCTGTTTCCATCATCTACATGACAATATGTACTCTACATCTTGCGTCTGCAGAAACCTATATTCCATTCAACGGATTAAACGTTTCCTTAGGAGTCTATACGCAAGAGCTCTCCTCCCCAATTTATTATGAATCCTTCATTCCTATTATTTACGAGTACACCGTTCCAAAGTTAAATGCTCTGGACGTAACTCTACGAGACTGGCGAGAAAAATGTAGATCGGAAAGTTTTGCTCCCAGTTACACTTGCCCGGTATTTTTTCATTATGAGCGATTTTTGGAGCGATTTGAAGCGGAAGTCGTTCCCCGAGCCTGGTCCAAAACCAGCAAAGCATCAGTGCCAAAACTGGGCATGATGGATTTTTGCTCAACAATTCAGTCGCACTTTCCTGGCTCCATTACACAGCAATTTGGTTTTGAAGAATATGTGGAAAAGCTACAAAAATGTCCGTTGGGGGAAGTGCTAATTACCCGTGCTATCAAAGACTACACATTTAATATCAAACAGCTTTTCAAAAACATGAACAAAAATTACGAGAACGAGTTCTCAAACTCATTTCTTGGCGCAGCCAATTCCAAACTCAGTCCAGCGTTTTACGTAAATGCCGTGACCACTCATCAAAATGGAATGCTGGTGGCGTATCTGTTGGAAAAAGAAAGATGGAGTCAGGCGGAACTGTCATGTAACTCACATCTTATCCCGAGTTCAGTAGTCAAAGTGGAAAATTTAACGTCTAGTTTCGCTCAACTTGGGCAAATTCTAAAGGCACAAAATTTGGAAACTGCAGTTTCTCTAGAGGACATATCAGAGTTTTACAAAATGCCTATTGCAGACTGCTCGTACATTGAGAATACAGGGAATTTTATTGTGCGAGTTCAAATTCCTGTCAAGAGGAGAGCATTAACTCCATCGCTTTACAGGCTAGAATCAGTTCCATTTATATTTGATGACGACAGGGGTAATAGCGTAATGAACAGACAAATTTGCCAAATCCGCGTAGACCAGAGAACGTACATTTTTGATAAGAACAATGGGGTCCTGCAATCATCCAGGTGCAATCCGATGATGCCTCTGTGTAAACTAGAGAATTTTGCTACCAGCGACGTAATAAATCCTTGTGTCTCATCCATATTTTCCGGTAGCATGGAAGGTGTGAAAAAGTACTGCGAAATGGATTGCATCCCATGGCGGGACGTAAAGGATGGATTGAAAATGCTGCCGAGCTTTCATCAAGTGAAGCCTGACAGTTGGCTTATAACGGGTCATCCTCTTACCGGCGTTGCCATAAAATGTCAAGGAAAACAAGATAAAATTCTAGAGCACCCAGATTTTGGCGCATTGGAAGTTAAAGTACCTTGTAGCTGCTTTTTGGCCTACCACACAGACTCTTACTACCCGCAGTCAAGTTGTGAAGATGACATTGAGCCAGTGGTGCATCATATTTTGCCTGTTCATTTTATCAAAGACGATAAATTAAAAGAAATTCAGAGGATGTTGAATGGCGCTGGTTCTGGTGAATACAATAATAAAAGCTTTGTGTTACCAGAAGAGAAAGAATATTTAGTAAGTTCTGTAATGGGAAGCAGTTTTGAGGGTTTTGGGTCTGCCGAAACTTCTGCACATGTGAGTAATTCTGCTGAAAACGGCAATGGAGGAGGAGGAGGAAGTGGGGTGGGGGCATTTATTTGGGTGGTGTTTGTGATTCAGTTGATTAGTTTTCTTGTTGTGGGAGCCGTAGTGGCTTTCAAATACCTAGATAGAAGGAGGAAACTGAAGGCATTCAGTAAAGAGCGCCTTGTCTACAATGTGTATCCTTCGACGAGTAATCCTAATTTAAGTACAACGTCTACATCGTCAGATACATATCCGTACAACAACAGTAATGCCAACGCAAGTCAGAGATCAAGCATAACTGAAAATAATCTGAATATTATGTGAATCGGTAAAGGTGTTATTATACCTCGTAAATGCTTTAAAAAGATAAAGTTATCTGAAACACTTACAGCTTAATGTTTTATTATTTTTGCTTTCGAGTCAAGGTCTTAATATTATATAAGAATAAGAATATTTAAAGTGTGCTTATAGATTGTTAGAATATTCACAAAAATTAAATATATGCTGTAAAAACTAATGTAAGTTTCCATATTATTGTTGTTTTATGATGTAACCGTATCTTCAGTCAAGTACTCTCTTTTCTTCTCTTATTATTTTGAAAATTAATTTTCTACCAAACTTGTTTCACTTTTTATATTTTTATGCATTACTGTACAAATTATTGTTTAAAATAGTGACCAGTAGAGATAACTGTTGTGAAAACATTCAGAATTTAATAAATAAAAACTTGAAGCATTTTGCAACTGCTGTTACACAAACACTATTTCCAGCAGTAATACAATAATAAATTATTTGTTGTTATACCTGCTTTAAAATTTACCATGGAATTATTAAAAACGATAAAACTCCCATTAGTAACGATCAGAAAGGAACCGAACGAGTCAAGCATTACACAACTAGTCTTATTGTCTGGGGAAAGACGAGACTGCCGATGTGATGCCTTAACATTATTATCTCATCCAACATTTACTATTTACAAAGCATCCTAAACCCTATACAGCAGGTTGTAAAGGTCCTAAAGGAAATACTGCAATGAACATCTCATCTGCAACAAAAATGTTTATGGAAGCCATGTAAACGAGGAATTTCACCAGATAATATGGTATATATGTAACTGACAATAACAGTGTTCAAAATCTATGAAGACACTACGACATCACCGTAGCAACAGCAACCCAAATTGGGTTTACCCAATATCGCACAACCCATGCTACTTGTGTAAACAAAATTTTAAACATGCCCTTAATTACTTCTATGAATAAATATTATTTAATTTTGCATAGCATTGAAGATAACTGAAGCTGTTTCGATTCAAATTAGTAATGGCCGCAACAGCCACGAAAAAATAAAAGTTTTAGAGTTGAATAAGATAATTCGGATTGTATGGATGTCATTTTTGTAGAAACTTTACAACTTTATTCTCAAGCTTTCAACTGTTAGCTACAGCCGTCCTCAGGAGACTAATGATGACAAGAATGAAACATTAAAATATGATATATTAAGATAGTTGAAATTAAGAACAATATAAATATTATATCCTATTGGGTCCGTTCCGTACTTGCAGAAAATTTTAGAGCTTTGATTATTAAGAGTTTTTTTACATAGTGATTTTACAGGTTAAAATGAATCAAAAATGGAAACGTTCCAATTTTAGTTCCAACAATACTGATACATGCAAAGAAATACTCAAAAATTGACATTAACTGTTTATTTAATTTTGAAAGTGAACATCAACAAAAAACATGCACAAATATGATGGTAAACAAATACAGTTGACGCAGATGTATAAACCAACAAGAAATAAAGTTTAGCGACAATAATACTTCCTGCTAATTTTTACTAATTGTCAGTAAATCTACTTGATACATTAGTGGAGCACTGGACGAAACAAAAGAATTAACGTATTAGTATTGAGCATTTTGTCAATAGACGACAATGACATGATATTTCGAAAACAAATTCCTTTATAAACTTTATTTAAGTTCTATGACGGTGAAATTAATGACATCGATGATCGATATAGCAATATATAGTCTATATATATGTAGACTAGTGGTCAGTGATTTTACCTGTGTCATCTCAGTAGTTGTGTGAAACTTGAGTCGACCACACGCTAGTTCCCTCAGAGTCAAAAGTTGATGCGATGGTCTTTGGTTTGTCCGTGGATACAAGTTGAGATATTTCTACTCCAAACTCGATTATGTCCTTTTGCAGCAAATAAATTAGGAAGACTACTCGAGAATTATATTGATCTGGCAGTTATATATATGAACCTACACTAATATTTTAGCCTCAATTTCATTGGATATAAATTTTCATTCAACTTACGAGCAAGTAAAATCGCAAGAGTGGCAATGAAGAGAAATAGAAAACAAAAGTAGGTGCTGTTCGCATACGGGAATGTCGTGTAGTAGTTAACCATTGTGACTTGTAACAAAAAATATCAATTCTCTAATTAGCTCAAAATACTGAATATACCTATATAAAAACAGACACTTACACGGAAGACATGACACGCATCGTCACATGCATAGCTCTCCTCACAATATTATACTGATAGCGCAAAAGAGTACTCTGTCCAAATTTTCGTCCCAGAATTTTAAAAGTAAGTTTATTATAGTTTTTTGTTTAAAGTCAATAGGTACATACATTTTTACAGATGTTAGTGCATCCTGAACCTGTTGATGACAGCCTGTAGCAAAGAATGGAACGCTCGAAGATTTATTACAATTAACTATTTACACAAGTGTTTGCTTATTTACAACACTTCTTATAACGCAGATGTTTAAAGCTTTCAGATCATTCCTCTTTTTACCTATTAATATGAGGCTACTTGTAAATGAACAAGAACAAACTCGGCAACTGTAGATAGCTCAATCATATGCAGATTATATACAGGTCCTAAGTCAAGTTTTTGGTGTTGGATCTCGACTTAAAACGGTATTTGATATTCGCAGACCTAAATCCGGTTTCTTTGGACACCTGAGGACGTTAACAGTAACTGGTCATTTAGTACTATACTCCCTGTACTTATATTAAATTTCCTGTCGGTACCACCATTGTAGTTTTGGAGTTTGGCAAATTTTCACTTTCAGTTGTCTGCTGGGCACCGGCAGATTCAAAGCTCTTGTCATTTCTCTTCCTCTTCACATACCTACATAGTACCAAACTTTGTGTTAATAGCTGCTTTTGTTCGCGAGTTATAACAAATTGAAACTTTTCGGGACCTGAGTCCGGTCCTTAACGGGCACCTACTACGGAGTCCAAAATCAATGAGGCTATTTCCATGGATCTTTACTACCAGATTTTTGTTCATAGCTGTTTTGGTCAAGACTTGAGAATCACGACGAGTTATCGCTGAGACGGCCGGCCCAACAGCGTCAGATCCGTAACACGAGTTACCTAATGTTAGCTGAGCGTATGTACACATGATTGCGATTGCATGTTACATTGTGTACATATTATATAAATGCAGACTTGCGGACCACGAACCACATACAATAACATAATAGTACTTTTTTGCAGTCAATCAAATCATACTGAATACAAATTTGGGCAAATTTCGTTTTAATGCGCTTTTAATTAGATCTAACGATAAGTTAAATACAATTACTTGGTTCCCCTCGAAAGCTCCGAAACAATACATATCTATTAATAATACTTGTGTGTTCATGGCAAGTGTACAATAGTATGGTTGGTCTCAATAACAACGGTATGATTTTGAAGTATTAATTGTAACTTTTTTCTTCTATCAATTTCCTTCCACTTTTCGAAAAAAATTTGATCACCAATGTTTGCACCCACAGCTAAGATAAACCAAACAATGACAATATTACGACAAATTTTGGCAGCCTTAATTTCCCAGTGTCTTTTGTGAAAATTTCGTAGCACGAAAAATGCCATTAAAAGTCCTCCCACGGCACCACCAATGTGTGCAGCGTGACCAACAATTTGATGAGAAGGTAAAACATGTTTTCCAACGTTCTGATTGATAAAAGCAGCCAAAATGGATAATCCAAGGTAGATAAATATTAGTAGACAACGATTGGAAGCACCCCAAGTTTCATTCCAGTTCTAGGAAATATATTATGATAACCATTAACCAAAGCAAAAGTTTACATCCATATTAATGACTTCTATATAATTGAACCAATTATAATAGAAAAAATGAGAATATTTAGGTGCGTTACCAAAATGTTAGAAGCGAGGTGACCAGTAAGAAGTGCGTAAACGCCTCCAGAAGCTCCGTAAGCCCGTAAAAAAGGTTCAGCCACAGACGTGGTCAGATTTGCAAAAATGACACCACCAAAGTACAGAATTGCTATGCGTTTCCATCCGTGGACCACTTCCAGGCAACAGCCTGTTATCAGTTGCAGTCGTAAGTTTCCCCAAAGATGAGCCGCGCTTGAGAATCGAGCCATACAAAAAATGAATTCTGTTTTTTGAACTGGAAGTGTTTTTCATCAATTAAATCACGCCGTTAAATTTCTCATCTCACCTTCCGTGAATCCAAGTTGCAGTAAAAAATCGCCAAATCTCATAACGTTTTAGAGGATTGAATTCAAACTGTGATGACACCCAACCATCGTACTCATCTCTCATTAGAAAATGAAACAAGGTCCACTGGATTTTTGGTCGGCATAAAAAGTATATAAAGTAGTAGTAAGTAAAATGTTGCTGGATTGTGAAGATCAGTTCCGTTCAATTAATGCTTCCCACCAAATTATTATTAAGTTTAGAAACATGGAAACATGTAGCACCCTACCTGAGAAATTGTGATGAGGACGGTAAAAATCGGCAGACGGACTTTGACACGTAATTTTTCACCAGGACTAGATGTATTATCAATGTTAATAATCGACTGAGTGTCATTTCTGCTTGAATCAGCTATTGTTGCTCTTTGGTTTTCAAGTGACGGTAACGGAGGGGTTTCCTCTTGTAGATTTTCAAACGGAATGCTAACTACTTGACTGCTGCTGATGATAGCTGGATTTGGGTAACATTTTGGAAAGTCTGACAGCACAATGGTAAGATTGAAGCCAGTAAAAAATCTCCCAAGGCCAACAAACTATGTATAAACATAAAGCAAAATAAGTTTTTACAGAAAGAAACGGTGCAAAATTAAAGCACATACAAAATTAATTCCGAAGCTTACAAATGCTGGAATGGATTTGGATGACCAACATTGGACACATTTTCGTTCCCACTTGTTTTCTTCCTCATCTTCTATTACTGCTGGCGTCGGTTGTGCCACTGTGGGGTGGGAAGATGTCGATCCATTAACGGTAATTTGACTTGGCAATACAATTTGTTGCGTTGCTGTGGTCGCCTTGATACCAGTTGAATTATCATCCCCATTTTCTGTCTCTGACAGATTCTGCTTAATCTCTTTACTCACAGAATTGCTTTGAGCATTTTCATTTCTATTGAAATTTTCTCGACTTTCCATAGTTTGTAGTTCTACTCTTGTCTTTGAGAAAACAGTCCAGCAATTCGAGTTAGCTGGATTGGCTAGAGATGCTAGGTATTGTAAATCCTACTACATATACATACCTAGGTTTTGTCCGTCATGGGATGATATGTGCCATAAGGGAATGAATAAAGTAAATTAACTCGTACGTACACATATCGTCTTAAACCGGATTTAAATGAACAAATGCATTTTTGAAATGTAGTGGTGTAGTACTGCCATAGTCGACGACTGTGAAGAAGAATAATTGGGATCATATGACCGTTTTAAAATCAACATGAAAGAACTCTCTGTAAGTTTTCAAGTTTTCTCACAAATGTCAAGAATTGAATGCCCGGAGGGCGCTGCGTTGGCTGTCAGTAGGCAGGGAATGAAGAAAAAATGGTAAGGAGGAGCCATTACTATGCATGCGATAACATAGTTGGCTGTTGTTAGAAAATATGTTTGAAACTCAAACAGGTTTTCTATACCTGTACAATAATGCATGCATTGTGTACGAAGCTGTGCTAACCTGGTCGTAGTAGTAGTCTACCACTCGTAGATCATATTTGCACGTTTATATTCAGGTACTTTCAAATGTCATATCAAATGTCAAACTTTCCCACATCACAAAACGCAAATGGTTAGCGGTCACATTAAGGTTTCGTGACACCGAAACATTGAAACACTATTGGTCAATTACATGCAATTAAATTATGTTATGATGACATGAGTCATGTTACACGACTAAGCATGCGTGTACTTTATGTAGGTGTTATTTCACATTCGAATGCCTTTTTTCCTTCCATTTTGACACCTTTTACTACACACAGTTTTACAGTTTATATACCTTCTTACTACTTACTAGGAAATCAGAGAAATGCAGAAATATGATACAAAAACGCACAGAAAAGTGCCTAAAAAAATTTCTAGAAATAGAGGTTATGAGCTTGTCGTGTACATCTTCAAGTAAATTGTGACCGGAAATGGGAAGGATTCTTTGAAATAGAACAATTTTTATGTGTAAATTTAAGTGTTACGGTGGTAGTGTTGTCAATTATCAATATCAGAGTCTTCATCATCACGGTCTTCCCGCAATGCAATGGTAAAATCGTCTTTTATCAAGTGAGTGATACGTAAGTAGGTAAATATACGCTATTTCTCGGTGATTTACTATAAAAACAATGAAAATACGATAAATA
>JAHZMZ010004713.1:0-21268 GCA_027743805.1 Lepidocyrtoides sp. E14
ATTTTTACTAGTATAAACTACGTAGCAAAGTAATTTGATTGATTCATCCATACTCCATGCCAGCTTAAAAAACTTGACAGTTCACAGCTCAAGATCTTAACTCTTAACTTTGTTTATGTTGCATTTCATGTTACAGATGAAAAAATATTTTGTGGTTCAAACTCTGAACTTGAGACCAAGAAACGTGTGTATGCTATGTGCAAGGTGTAAAATATGTATCATGTGATTTCATATATTATGATTCATCTAAGGTCATGGTCAACTGAACTTGTACTTCCTACTTTTAACTTTTCACAACAACTGGCTGAAACAACGTCAAAAGTTTGTCATTTATTACCGCAGTTTCCTCACTTCCTCTATAATATTATGAAAGTTACATAAACATCAAGTTCCAAAAAAATCCAGAAAATTTCACATCAGTCTGGTAAAAGATATCCAGACATGTATGCAGAGTGTGTAAATGATATACACCTAGTAATATCTATGTACATAAGCTGCCATTTTATCTTTTGCAATGCGTAAAACGTAATTAACTCCATCCAATTACAGCCTTTTTTTTCTAGCAGAGCAGCTAAATAGCTCTGATTACTCAATCTACTTTTCGTATGAAAACCTTTTATTTCTTCCAACTCTTTCATGTGTATGTATTTATTTTCCAGCAAAGTGGCGTTCAAAAGCATACTACTTCTCTCTCTTTTGTTTGCAAAAGAAAAAGTGGAATCTTGTACTTTTTCTGTGGGCCGACTGACACGCGGCATAAAACAGCTTCCTTTCACATTTCTCTTTCAGAAGAACTGCACACTCACGACCACAAAATTCAAGTACATAAATGCAACGTGGATTAGAAAAGTAAGCAAGGCGCGACGGTGATGGGCAGCAGCAGCAAAAGACATGTAGTAATGTGTTATGTTATTGCTGCAACTGGTATCACATATTGGATCTTTCTTTTGATCGTTGGATCTCATCGTCGCTCTAATAAGGTTGTGTGTAAAAGTAAACCTACACAGCAACTTCTCTCTCTCTCTCCCTCTCTAGTGGCATTATTATGTAGTGAAACATGTTTTATCCTCCTGCAATCCTGCAACTTTTCTTCTTCTTTTTTTCTGTGTAACTGTAAAGTGTGGAGTATTACCACTTTTCCGACAACTTGCAAGTTTTTCTCTCCCTGTCTCTAAACAAAACTACTGTGAAACTACCAGACTGGGCCATGTATTTTTCGGTTTCATCCTGTGTAAACAAATGGACTGGGAAAAAGAATAAGAATGACTGTTGGTACATAACACCGGTAGTGTCCATGCCAGGACAAAACTATCATCATCATCCCGCAAATTATGTGTGGGGATTGTTTCTTTAAAAGTCTCTTGCCCGGATATTGTACCTTGCTCGCTGCTCTCTTTCTATTCTCCCGATCTAAAAAATACCGTGTTTTATTTGCTTTTCCCATTCTTCCATGCTACTTCTCTCTTGTGTGAGTGTGTGATGTGATATGTGCGTTGCGTATATATATGCATGCATGCACGTTCAAATGAGAGAGCTGTGTAAATGTGTGTAAGTTGTACATAGTGAAAATGCCCGCTTGTCAGAATTATCCATGTAAACCACATTTTCTCCTCTCTCTGAACCTCTCCAAAGGATCTTTGCCATGTCATGAATGAGCTTGTTATGGTAGCACGAAATGGATTTGCATTCTTGTGTATTCCTCGCCTAACTCTTTTTTTACACAGGAGCACCAGTCATAACACAGCGACATAATATCACAAGCATAGTTATCATCCGTGTCCTCGTGGCATCATATAGTACACCGTTGTTGCACGCTCTACAACCAAGACTATGTCTTATCATAGAGGTGCGAACAAAGCTATATAATATGTTACAGCTATTTTGACACATGGCATAGGCACCTTACGTTTAGGTATGCAACATGACATCATTTTAATGCAAAACTCAATTTGTAAACAACCTCACTGCTCCAATAATTCCACTAAAATGGGTAAAAGCTTATAAAGTATTACCAGAGAGAAGTGACACCATCGTTTATGTACATTATATGTGTGCCCGCCCAGACTGTTATTTCATGCTTCTTTTTTCTGTCTTTGTTGTCTTCAAACTTTTAAGCAGTGTATTGTGGTATGCACTTATCGGTTTTCTTAATTACACGATTTGACTTTTTTCAAGTTCAAAAATTGACCAAATGCTGGCTTGAGCTGATCTCATCATTCATCACTTTCTGTCAACTAGTTGGAATTTGTCAAGCAATAATTTTCATGTGACATGTCTGTAAAGTCGCGCTGCATACATTTTGTTGAATTATTATTATAATAACCACCAAAATTAGTTTTTGAGGAACCGCATGAGAGAGAAATAAAATATATTATTATTCGATCGCTATTCGGCTTTGTAGGGCTCTAGCTAATTGGCAATTGTCCTGTGTGATTGCCCAAATTGGGATTGAGAAGCTGACTCGTATCTACATTTACAGTTGTATTTTTATCTTGGTCCTTCAACGTACTTCTTGATGCAATTTCCCATAATATCTTACTACATGTCTCACTCCAAACTCGTCCAACAACAATAGCATCCGTTGAATCCCTATAATATCTGATGCAATACCATCAGTAACTTTCTTTTCTCGAAATCTCAACGTGAATCCCTAATTTACGTTTTATAACGACCACCAACTTACAAAAAGTAAAATATCTAAGTCTGGAAAGAAAAACTGGCAACTAGAATGGCATGAGATATCTGATCTGACTGCTTGTCAGCGTCTGAATTGCAAGAAGATGAGATATTTTCATCAGTTTGACATCAACATGAAAACAAGGATTTTTGTTCCTTGCATTATCTGGGAAAAGAAACTTGTAAAGAAAAAAGCATGGCAGCTCCAATGTAGCAATAACACTCTTTCCATTGTTTGTCAAAAAAGACCGCAACATAACGCGCCGTGACATGTCTCTGACATTCTCATCAGCTTTTACAGCAAACATTAGACAGGTCATAAATGTTGAATGTACGCGCAGAGCGTGGTGGTAGGGTGACTACTATAATATTTGACTTTTGCATACCCATATGCACGTATTGATTTATAGATGGAATTTATAAAGAAAGAAGTTGATGGGCTAGCAAAGTTGAAAATTGGTATATATACGGCATGGCACACTACATGTTCACACAAAGGTTCTGAATTTCATACGATATGATAAAGGAGTCAAAAGAAATAACGGTGTTTCTGCCTATGCATATGATGGTAACAAGGAAAAAACATGTACCTATAATATGTTGTATGTAGATAGATGCATTATTGTATGCATTATCTCCCTCCATAAATTCCTGCATGCATTACCGATGATGTGTCTTGAGTCTTGTATTTTGCATTTTCTCTAGTACCACACATCACATTCATTTATCATTAGCACATTTCAGCGTAAACGCAAAAGTTGAAAGCATTTCATATTTTTCTCTAAACAAGGCACTTGCTCCTTGCAACGTCTATGTTCTTACCGTACAAACATGAATGTGAAATGCAAGAATCTTTATGTCCTACACTGTATCTTATCATTAACAACCCTGTCTATTGAAACCCTTAGCGGCAATACCTTATCACTAGACCTTACCGCAAAAACAGCATCAGAAAACTAACGATACGATACAGTATTAAAATATGCTGTTCCTTTTCCCAAAATGTTCATTGATATAATTTTTTATTATCGGTTTGTAGTAGTAGTAGTAGATTCATATCATACTGTTACACATGGAACCCCTCCTTCCCCTTGTATCTCATTTCAGAACAAGACCTCCAAAAAAGTTTTTAATAATACACACGCTCTGCTCACGTTTCCACATGCAACATAATATATGGTTTCTTCAACTCTACTCATCCTCACTTCACCCGCTTCCCTGTTTTCCTCACTTTCTCATGATGATAGTATTGCATCGCTACTACCATTTACCATCATCATCGTCGGCATCAATACAAACATTCCAAAAAGGCAGGCTATATAACACGCTCGTACAAACACACACACAGCATGCATTCTGTGTTTCTTCCATCCAAGTTTCAACATACACGCGACATGCCAAAGTCAAGCGTTAAAAAAAACTTTGCAAAGCGAACGAAGAGACTGCTCTGGCGAAATATTCCTCCCCCTGGTGGCATATGTGCGCCTGTTACTACCATCGTATTTATTTGAAGACATCAACAGCAAGCATCAAACTTGATAGCGCAAAGAATGGAATGGTGGATGATGCTGATGCTATCTAGACAAACAAGCAATGGAAAGAAATTATAGTAAAATTCCTCCACATTTTCCTTCTTGCTCAAAAGGAGAATATAATGATGAAATTGTTTGGTGGTAAGTAGGGAAAAGAAAGAAGGAGGAAACCCGCACTATGTCAGCACAACAAGATAGATGCTCCATGGTAGAATTTGGGAAATTCGAGGAAGTTGTATGCTAGAAGTACGTAATGCATGGTGGTTCGTGGTGGTAGGGGCAAAAGGTTTTTCTCCTTATTTGCTTGTTTTCTTCAAAGATACCAAAATGATTTCATGGAGGTGATGTGTTCCATCTAATTCCAATAAGATACCGAATTACAAGCATACCAAAGGCTTTGCCTTACTGCTGTTTATTTCATCCAAAAACCACCCACATTTATGCATGTGTATGATAATGAATGCAAGAATGATAAGTTGGGAAATGAGTTCCAAGATTTCAAAATGAAAGAGCAAGTTGAAAAGTAAAACTAAAACAGCTTTTTTTCATCTGTCCATTTCTATGAAATACATTTTATTCTATAAAGCTTGCCTTCCAATCTGGTATTCTAAATATAATAATAATAATAATAATAAATACCCATTTCGTAGAGAACACAGTGTTCCATTTTTGCCGTTTCCCTGAATCTTTTCTTTATTTTCATGTGCGTCAGTTTTTAGCTTCAGTGCTGAGTTGTAGTAGTAGACATGCATATTATTGTGTACGTTATCTCCACCGTGTAGCATCAATACGCCACCACATCCACCACGAAACACCACTCACTACAACTTCGGCAACCAACGACGACGAGAAAAGCTTGGTTGGTGGATGATTGTACGGTTTGTGCATAAATGTGAATGCACTGCTGCCTTCCTGCTGTCCTCCAACTAGCCAGCTATAATATTCCTGTTGGTTTCGTTCGTAGTCTTGACTTGGGGAAGAAGAAAACAATTCCATGCAAAGAAACGTATGAAATGAGAAAAAGCAAGTAGGCAAATAGGCAGCAGCAGCAGCGAAATGAAGTAAGGGGATAAAAATGCTGTTGGAAGTGAAGTTATCGTTACAACGCATAACGTCCATTCGCTTGCTCCAACGAGAATATCTAGCACCACCGCACCACCTCCACCACCACCACCACCACCGCTGTTACTACTACTACTGCCTTTATAACAAAATAGATATCATGAAAGTACACAGCAGCGACAACATACAATTTTGCCATGCTATTTTCCTTGGGTTGAATTTGGATTTTGTTCCATGCCATCATGATGATGCCACGCCACCACCTACCCACCCAGCAACCCGCAGCCTATTTTGAAGCTAAAGCAGCAGCAGCAGCGATCAATGGCTTCTTCACCCTCTCTCTCGTTTCGTTTCTCTCTTTTTCAGCTCTACTCTCCAATAACCTACTACACATACAACATATTCCGTTTGCTCGCTTGTTCGGCATCATCATTATCATCAGCAACAACGTCGTCGTCAGAAGAACAGAAAATAACACACGAGGCACAGTTATATTCCATTTTGCCACTGCTGCTGCTGTTCCTACTACTGAATTCAATACTGATATTTCCATTGCCATTAGGCTTGCTGGTTTTACTACCACCACCACCACCACCATTCGTTCCATCCAACCATCCACCACCACCACCACCACCACTCACGGCTTCTTCGTCTATATAGCAATAATCATACCTACTGCATTACTACTTGAGCAGTGAACACACACAACATCAAAAAATATATATAATGGTAATATTATTATTATTAAAAGCGAACGCTTTTCAGAGCGAAAGAGAGCCGTCCTGCTTATAAGCCTAGTCTGACTGACGGGATATAGAGTGTTGGCAACGATTCCTTCCTTCCGAAGAATCGGACTACTTTTAATGCAATACTACCAACATCACCATGCACCACCACCATCAGTACACTACTTTATTTTGTCTGTGTTACTAGTTATACTGATATCATCATCACCACCACCACCACCATCATTATAAAATATATAGTACTTCAGTCAGTATTTCCTTATATCATGTGTACATAAAAAAAGATATCGCTGATTATCTTCCTTCAACTATCCACCATTATAATATTTACAATATCAGCCACATCTGTACTTGTACTTGGATGTCCGTGTATATAATTTTCTCCGTCTTTTTTACTCTCAATCTCATCCTCTAACTTTACTTGCCACTAAATACTACATTTTTTCAAACAAAATTGTTACGCTACTTCTTCTTTTCTTGACTCAAATCCTAATGCACTTCTACTTCACGTTTCAATACCACTTTTCTATTTTCGGTTCAACCCTCTCAAATCTTTGCAGAGGAGGAACGTTGACAAAATGTGTATAGACGTAAGTGTAAAAGAAGGGCAGTACTCAAAGGTTATTTTTATATACAGTGCTTTAAAATTAAAATCATGCGACATTATTAGTCATCTTAGTTAGTCAATGGCAGCAGCGGCTTTAGTAAAAGTGGTGCTTTGCAAGTTTTGTTCCCATATTATTCATCTTTAAGTGTTTGGGAGAAATAATTTTGTGCGTTGACATTTTGAGAAGCTTTAATTAAATTATTTAAACAAACAGTTTCATTTATGCGGTTATTTATGGTTATGATTAGCAGTACTTATATGGGTGCAGTGGGAGAAAGTTATTGTGGCTAGAGAACAGAGTAACACAGTGAAAGTAAAATTTGTCGACAGAGAGACCGAGAGCGAGAAAATGCATGCACTCATTGGCTGATTTTGTTGCGTAGAAAGAGCAAATGTACAATCCTTGCGAGTAGTTTGAACAATCGACATTGTAGAGGGAGAAACCAGTTTTGGTTTGTTGGACTTGAGTTAGCGTCAAGCTATCTGAAAGAAAAGGGGGCTACACGGATTTGGGCCCACGTGTTTATTTCTCTCTAAGCTACATTGTTGTCAGTGCACAGGCACGGGACAAACATAAAACCATTCTTTGTGTAAAGTGCGCGCATTGTTGCAGCAAAAATCTGAAAAGTTCAAGTAAACAAATTTGGTGCTTAAAGTGCAAGTGAAGCAGTATACTTTGTCCCATTCTCAGTAAATGTTACAACAATAAAAGTGGACCTTTGAAGACACCACCGTTGCCACCAGGAGTGTTGTAAGTCGGATCGAAAATGTATTTTTTTGATAGTTTGTATATGTTCAAAAATCGCTCAATCACCTCTCACATTTTTTACGTTTTTCTTTAAACATACTTTATACCTAAGCAAGCCCTGGCCTATTATTAACAAAATTGTGTTTTTCATGCGCCAAGGACAAGGTGACCATAAAGAAGCAATATGCGAACTGTTTACTTTTTAATACTACAATTTATATGAATTGGATTCACACACACTTTTTTATACCTGTAGTAACAAGCATAATATCTATGTAGTAGTAGTCGTCTCAAGTTAAAATGCTGAAGTAACTAGTTTTACCCTTCAGCCATATTTCTCTTTTTACGTTCTACACAACACAACTCAGTTTTTTATATGTGTACGTAGGTATAAGATTATGCTAGTCACAGGTTACAATATTCATGGTAATTGCTCATCACCATCTTTTCAAGGAGAGAATGATTCAAGCTTACTATGCCATACTAAAAATGTCGTATGCATTTTACTGTTGTCATTTTCGTTTTTAAAAAAAATGTTAACATTAAATAAATGAGAAAAATGCTAGAAAGTATATATAGATAAAAAAAAATCACTGAAAATGCAACATTCAATTAAAAAGGATAACCAATGACTATTTTTAATACTTATAGAAAATATTTATACATGCTGAACATTTGTGCTATGCTGATGCTGACATGTATGAACTTATTGAGGCAACATCTACTACATACAAGTTACAAGCAACTTCATGATTAGGTTAGGATTAGGTGCTTAATTATACTGTGATTTTTGAAATTTTTTAATTATTATTGGCATACTATAGATTTTGCACACAAGAAATTGTGTGTTAAGTTATTGTTAAAGTTTATTACATCTATTTCCGCACCCGCAAAATTAACCTTCAATTACTAAGCAGATATTATCGCATTATCATCCTCAATCATTGTAGGAATTTTTTTTTTCGAGCACTACACACACAACTACCACCATTTCCATTAAATACTTCGCATGATGACAAATTTGTACGATTTAACAACATGATCGTGAAGAGGGTAGGAGGAGGTAATAATAATATTTATGCATTCACATCTTCATTCTGCAAAACCTCTTAAAACTTCATTATCGCTCGTATAATAAGGCACGTCTGTTTGTTCATAAATATACCACCATGCGATTGTGTGAGGATAAATTGAGTAAGCAAAGAGGAAACACGTCTGCATTATATAAGACACCGTAATAAGCGCAGTCGTCATCATCACGAAAAGTGCTGATATGTTGGTTAGGAAAAGATGAGCTGAGAGAGAAGAGAACTTAGCCTGTTTGCCAGAGCCCCACGTACAAAACACAATTATATTATTATACACAGACTCTACTAAAAACTGTTAAATAGCGCAGATATTTGGAATTGAACTCATGTACAAAGTGCTTCCCCTGTGAAGAATAATAACATTACATCTCTCCAATAACATTTTTTTACCAAGCACGCATTATAAACTGCAAACGAAGTCGGAGTGGAGTACAATATGGTTGCATGCATACCTAAAAACTACAGGTTTAGTTGGGGATGAAATAGCGTTAATTTTAGCCATCCAGTATAAAACAGAGAGGCAGAAAGCAGTACGAAGAAAAGGGGGAATATTTATTTAAAACGCTGCGCTGCTACCTACAGTTAATACTTTACAGTATTATATGACTAGATGGTGATGATGATAAACCTATTTTCTGCGTTATGTGCGTAAGTTGTTCAATATGGACCATGATGATAATCATCGTCATTTTTCCTTACGATCGTATTGACGGCCTCATCAAATGCTGCTGCTGATGTGCTGGCTGAGCATGAATTTAAAGCTGGTTCACTGATTGCACTTTGCCGTAAATATATATGTACGTATATTATGTGACTAGTAAAAAAGTATGTATCAGACGAAATAATCTACATATATGTGAGTATTATGCTCTGTTCCAACCACCGCACCATCATCACTGCTAACTAAATCTAAACCACATCGTCATAATCATCACCACCGTCGTCAAAAATGTATCACCCATCATAATATCCCATATTATAGGTATGTAATAATAATAATATATCGATGAACGTTTTGCGAGGATTAATATTACCACTGCCGATTTACCTAGCTGGTGGAAAATCATTTATAGCTTGTGCATTTAGCTCAATGTCCTTTATGCTGAGCAAGTGATATTTTTTATGACTTGCTTTTCAGTTTAGGCAGCTTATCGGAAGGGGCGGATTTTGTGGTAACAATATGGCATAAACTCCTCTTCAATATTATCCTTTCCTAAAATGTCGCTACAGTTTGTATGTATGCGCATAAATGCACGTAGTGCCAAGACAATGTCAAAGTATAGAGATGACGTGCTAAAATGGAATCACTCGGCAAATATTCAACGAAAAGTTTTTTTTTTGCTTTCATATTACAAAGAATAACAGACGAAACGATACAAGGGAAAGGTAACAACAACCTAGGCAAAAGACAAAACACCCCACTACTGCTACTACTACTACTAATTCAATGTATGCAGATAAGTAGGTATGTGAAATGAAACACATTTTTTTTGCTGCCCCATGCATGCAACAAAATGCGTTGTGTGCAGTAGCTTTTCTCAGTCAGTTCCACGCATTTATGCTCAGAGTCGAACATTTTAAGGGAATGAGGATGACAGGAACTCAAACTGGGCGATTCTTATGTCAGTCTTTTCATTTCGCAAAGGAGATATTAACGAGGGTGCATTTTACTTTTATTGTACCATTATATATAGACTTACACACTTTGCATATATTGAAAAATTAATAGCGTGTGTACATTGACGCTTAAGAATATAATGATGCGGTGGTGCTGGTACAGCAACAACTGTTTATTACTAAAACCAGTGACTTTTTGGGATGAAAAACGGATGTAGGTTTTTTTTATCCCATGTGTGGTTTATCCAGCTTGTTCGTGTTGATGAATATTGGGGTGGCTGAATAGCAGACTTGCTTGCTTGTAAAAGTATAAAGTAGAATAATGATAATGTTGATGATGGGCTGCTGCTGTTACTCAGATTTTGAGCCAAATCTTCGTCAGTATTAATAATGTTCGTTGCTACAATATGATAAAACGAAGTGATATGAATTGGTTTGGTTTAAATCTATATAGGTATATAACATGGATTGCTTAATGATCAGTCATACAACAGGTATGCATGCATGTGGTGCTGTCAACCATATTATAACTAGGTACTTTAAGTAACTTGTTGACTGAAAATGGAAATGAGGGTGATACAAAACGAATGAATGCAGATAACAGCCAAATTATCTATGGTCGATGCTGCGACAGTGGATGACGTTACTTATCATCTCATTAGGTTTGTAATACTCCCCAACTAAATCTAACTGTTCATACAGAGTAGAGTGGTGTATTATTCTAACATTCATGTGGGAAAATATATTATCATTCGATTGCTGTTCATCCCTCCCCGGACCAACAGTAGGATAGGACAAGTAGCAAAGGTGGTGCTGTAATTCCACATTTTTATGTTCTTATGGAATGTATTTACTTGGTGGAAAAAAACATTTAACTTAATAATGCCAGTGAGAATGCGGTTGAATAAACTTTTACTGAATCTTTTCACTGATTTACTTACTATACATACATACATACCATATAGGTATACACCATCATGATATTTTGGATACTAACTAATGACACGTATAACATTTCCTTACAAATCGTGTTTCGTATCGTGATCGCTTAATTTGTATAGTTTCGTTAGATGTAATCATAACTAGTCAGCTTTGGAACAATAATAACATACATAATGCATACCTGACCAATTATTTTTTTGGGGTTTTTGATTTTATAATGACAAAAATGGTTTTCACTTCTTGTAATTGGAGTAACCTTTCATGTATTTATTTCTTGTATTATCACTTGCATAAGGTTTTCATAGAAAGATAAGATCGGAGATGATCTACTACCACAACTTGTCAGTCAACGCTCACGGAGCTTAAATAATAAACAGCTCACATAACTACCCCTAAGTTTGAGTTAATATTTAATACTATAAATCTGCCGATTGGATAGTATACACCGGTATGAAGCTTGACAATGATTGAAAATAACGGTACTGTCTAAATTTGTCAAGTCAAGGACATCCGCAACACGGCTTGTCTTGTCGTTGTCACTCATGTTTAGTTATTTAGTAACCACTTATCACAATTTTTTCTGTACCTGGATGGTGAGGTGAATAGTATGACGATAAGACTTGATCTCTTTTACCAATGGTAAATTACCATTAATAACTATGATTGTAAAATGCAAAATTAAAGATGATAATATGAACCTAGGTTAATATATTCCATTCATATTTTCTCTACCATTTATGGGAGTGTGCAGTTGCAATTATATAGATTGTAAATTTTTAAAGAGCATGAGTTTCCGATTAGAATTAAAAAGCTAAACTAGATCTACAAAAATTGGAATCAGGGAGAAAATAGGAAAATTACATACGTTTATTCCAAAATGTTTAAACGTTTCAGAGCTACCATATACCTTGGAAGCGTCATAAATTGTTTCAGACTGAAACATTCAGTTACACATGTTCCATGTGATGTGCATATTATGTACATGATGAGATTTTTGATTTATCAGGATCGGATCGGAAAATCAGTTTGCAGGGTCATTAGGATGGTTACTAGCAGTATTGATACCGCAACAAGTCTCACCATCATCACAATCACAATCTCTTTTAACCTTAAATACATAACAATCAACAATATTATGAACTATGAATATTTCACCTCATGACAGCCCAATACACTGTGTGGTCTACTGCACTGGTGTAGTTATATTATATGCATTACGTGATGGACTGAAATTAAGCACTAAAGTATTTGTAGTAGTGTGACTAAATAATGAATAATGAGGTACTGTTTAACTAGTTGAACTACAACGAACAACCCTTGTTCAATTCCGCTGTATGTGTCATGCTATGTTGTACATGAAATGGAGGTAATTTTCATAGAAGTTTGACTGCGGCAAGCAATCACTCTGGACTATTCTGGAGTTCTTTGGTATGAATCAGTTTCCGTTCCCTAATGAATACGGTAATGATGATTGTGGTCACATTTCTTCGGCTTGCAACTGTCACTTTAGATTTTCATGCCTGTTATATTATTAAGGGAGTTCTTTCTTGGCTTAGCAAGGCACTGGTAATTTATCAACCACAGCGACGTCAGAAGACTTATCAGTTTTTTTTACATAACCGTGCACACCGTTCCAGTTATGTCAATTCTCATTACCTTACCTGATAGTTTAAAATTCAGGTATAATGTCAGTGGAAAAGTAACAAAGTTCTAGGATATTCAAATATAAATTGATATGTAAAATATTTTAAAATATTATTTGTTACCTTTAATTTATAAAAATTTGAGGATTATTTATTGGGTATTGTGAAGGAAAAAGGAATATTATGTGCAAAGAAAGTGTTTTAAAAATTGTTGTTTTTGTTATTGTAGATTATATGCAGAGGCGTCTGTAGATGAACAAAGCTGTTGTCCAGAACAAAGATTTGTGATTCGTCAAAATCAAAATGACGCTTCCTCAGTCTTCTTCGCAGCAGCAAAGCCAGCATTTCTTGCTATATCAATCGATGAAAGGGATCTGAGTGATGTGCTAAAGGTAGCGGAGGCGCTATCGATTCGCGGTTTGTCCAGTTTCGAAAGTGATGATGAGGACTCTGAAAAGTCATCGGAACCTGGACCAAGTAGCAGTAATTCCCAAAATACTCCCAGTACCAGCAACAACAACGGCGGCGGAGGGGACACTGGGGAAACATTCCCGAGTGCCCCTTCAACATCGAGTACTAAAGGATCAAAAAATTCATGTTTAGGCCAGCAAAATTCGGCTTCGTCATCGTTATCTGCAGCAGTACCATCTGTAGGGGTCAGTGAAGCTTCTAGTAGTAAAGGAAATGCACACAGCTTTAACAATCACACGTTTTCCAGTAGTGCTCCAGCTGGAAGTGACAATCATTCAAGCGGAAAGAATTCGGGCTGTGATCCAGTGAAAGTCAAGAAAGAGAAGAAGTCAACAGCTAATGGACATGGAAAGTCCAAGGACAAGAGTTCAGTCGTGCAAGAGAATAATGTGCCACCGCCACCACCCACGGAAGCAGCAGGTGGAGGTGCTCCAATTGTACCGGTGAAACGAAAAAGAGGACGACAACCAAAAAACAAATCAGTCGCGACCCAGCCACTCCCGCCTCCTCCAGTACCAGTAAACGTTAAAGCTCCACCATCTACAGGTAAGCAGAGTAAACAAGCTATTGTTTTTATCTACACATTTGACTGAGCGTTCCTATATGCATCCTCATTCTTCTGTCGCATTTTATTTTTCAGACCAAACATTCAGTTTTCCAACGGCTAAAGCACCTTTGCCACCTCGTCAGGGAGTACGAAGACGTATTCCTCGAAGATTTTCTGGTGTTGCAAGCCGAATAAAGCGAGAAAAATTAGACCCAGGAAGTAATGATGTCGATCAAGATGACTCGGAAATGTTTGATGCAACTTTACTTGGAGCTGATTTGGGATCTGAACCTCTTTCGGAAATGAGCGTGAGAGGACTTGATCTTTTCAAGTACGCTTCAGTAGAAGACGGAGTGTATAAATGCATCGCTTGTGAGAAATTACGTATTCCTAAAACATTCAAGAACAAGTACAGTTTCCAACGCCATGCTTTTCTATACCACGAAGGAAATATGCGAAAAGTATTTCCATGTCCGGTTTGCTCGAGGGAATTCTCTCGACCCGACAAAATGAAAAATCATCTACGCAGCGTTCACGAGGGTAGCAAAGAAGCTGGTGGGAGTAGTAGTAATGGTCATAGTCCAATCAATGATGACCCCAACACTGTTCTTGTTAAAGGCACAGAACTGCATGAAACTTGTGATTTTTAACTCTAGTTATATGGTTAATTCGTCTCTTAAACTTTAACTATACGAAAAAAAAATTAGTATTAGTTGGTCGTTAAAACTTTAATGACCAAGTATAGAATTCATGTTACTTGAGACGCTAGAATTGCCAAATAGTATGAATAGCTGTAGTCAATTTACAAATATCAATGTTTGTAAGGTTTATTCAATTTTCACGTTTTCAATGTATGTAATTAATATAAAACACCGCCAACTATTTAATCTTTTGATAAATTATGCAAACCGACTAATCATTGTGAGTAACAAGCACCCTTATGGTTCTAGATTTATTCGGTTCCTTATTATTACCATCATGATGCCCATGAGTTGTCAATGAGGAGAATAAATAGCGATTGTTTTAGTAGTATGTAGTACTGTTATCGTTGATAGTTTTTATGTATGCGTAGTCAATTAATTGATTGGTACTGATGAGTTACTGGTGCTGTTGTATTGTTGCTACTTTTTAGAAATTCCCTACCTAACGGAAAACTAATATAGGTAACCTTGCAAAGTGAAACATATACGTACACAACCTTTATTATAATATCATGTTGTATATCATAAAAAAATACAAATAGGTCAATGCAACAAACATTTTTAAAACAACCATGTGTAAACCGAACTGTAAGTGAAATATTTTTAGTTACTTTATTTTGCAGAAGAATAATAGTTCTCCTCTTGCATGGTCCTGTTACCCCAAATCATTATAAAACTACGTACAGTAATTGAGAAGTGCAATGTTACGGTTTTGATTTCACAAGTTTTGATTTGATTCGCAAAGTTGTGTGTGCGCAAAACAGATTCGCCTTTTTTGTGTCCCGAGTCCTACAGACCTACTTAAGAAAGAATATCAAAAACGTTAACAAATATTCAATTTATTTTACAAATTTTGACAGCAAAATGAAATGTGCAATTGTGGTTGGTGTGTAAGTTGTAGTTTTATGAAATGTGTACGGTGATGTATGAAAATGGGATTTCACAAAGCAAACGTGTTAAGTAATTTCAGTACACACATCAAAGAAGAAATATTGTAACAGTAATGAAACGTTCGATTTCATCGGTTAGTACTTACGTAGCTGTGTAAGTTTTATTTCCTGTTGTTGTTCAGATAAGGTGCAATTCATTCGGTTACTATTTTGTAACAATCACTTAACCGCAATCAACAGTTTATTAGGTTAGGAATCAATCAATTGTATATACCCGATTACACAATCAATTGGTTTTATCATCGCTAATTACTAACGATAAGTTGCATTTATTTACTTAGGCTAGCATTTTTTGCTGTTACCACTGATCTTTGCTAAATGCATAAAGTTGTATCTATTATTGCATTAAATTTCATGCGCGCATAAGAATGCAGTATAATAGAATGAATGAATTTTACTTAATTTTGCCAACCATCCTTAACCCTTTTTTTAAAAAAAATCATCAAAAATCTAGGCTATTTTCCTTAATGTTTGTGAATGCAATGTTAACAATAAATACGATAAATTAAATCCCTTAAAACTGAAATATCATTAAAGTAAGTAAGATGTATGCCACGAAACACAAGCTATAAAATATTTTTCAAGAGTACATAATATTCGATTTCCGTAATAATATCTTTGTAAGGATGAAACTGAATGGACCGATGTTTTTACGGTGTTTGCTAAGTTATATATTATGTATCAGTTATAGGATGTGTAATAATGTTGCACGAGAAAAAAAAGTATTTGCGGCTTGGTTCGTTTGTTGAATGTTCATATAATAATAGAGCTTAAAACTTTCTCAGACTAGCGACTAAATCAATGATAAATGGTAGCAGTAAACATTAAGTTTTTTGTGATTTTTATTTTCATCGACTAGTAAGCGTGAATCACCTTTAACTATACATTGTATTACATTAACGATAAGAATCTGCACTGTTAAGATGATCCTGTCTTTGAAGTAATATATAGTAGCGTTGTTGCATTATTATTATTATTCAAAAGCGGCCAGTTCTTTTTTTCTCTTTTATTTTTATTTACCAAAATGATTGTGTACCATTAAACTTATCAATCCGTGGCCATTTAACAAATTTCATGTTTACAAGATATTTACCATGTATTTACTCTGCCAAATATTAATTTTTGTCTTTTAAAATATTTTAGTCTAGTCAAAACATGTTTTACCACCATTACATAATAAGTTAACAGGTTTCAAGCAATGTTATTTGTTGACCCGTAGATACACATGTATTCATCAAAAATAGTAAAATAACAGTAATATTTGATAACAATTTACTATTGTTTGTCAAAACTACACACAACAAAACCAAAACAACTCATTATGAGCTAGGTATCATATCGTTCAAATTCTAGTTCAGATTCAAAGTCTGATAAGGCCTTTAAGTACATATACTTTAGTTTACTTCGGTAGGTTAAAACTACGTTTATTCTTTAAAGAAGTGTGGGGTAGTTTTCGTGTTTTTATGTTACCTCAATGAATACGTGTTTTCAATACACACCCTCAGTATGTTGCGAGAACCCTGATTTGTTCATGTAATTTATGGAACGAAAATAAAAGTACATTTTAACTTTACATAGTTTTAATGTACCGGGTAACTGGCTAATTGTGGTTGAGGTAATCCTTTAAAAATAGAAATGTACAAATTTAAATCAACCTATGATAAATCAATTATAATTTGTGCAATGTGCTGAGATATTGTTAGAAGATTATTATTATTGATGATGTATATGTATAAAGCTGGTAGTACTTTGGGTGTTGCAAGTAAATTGCACATCTAGATGATTATTATTATGATTATTATTAACACACGATTTCTTTGTTCGTAACTTACAATATAAGTAAGTTAAAATAAATAAATTAAAAGAATTGTCTGTCTTGAAGTGACTCACATAATATACGTTTACTATGTCTGTTCACTGTTCATCATAATAAACCTTACATATTATAATTCTTTTCATACAGTTAGCATTGCTCAGCAAAGCATTTTTATTACTGTAGGATGAAATTGGTGGTATACTTGGCTTTGGCTCCTTATCATCGACATCACTACCCGGATTTACCGTACGAAGAGGATTTTATTCACATAATATACTCTTATCATGAAGAAACGATCCGATAGCATCAATACCTAATTTATAAAAACCAAGCCAAAAATAGACGATTTCAATAATTTTCAATGACGCAATAATGGCAAATTCAAACATTTAAAAAAAGATTTTTTCGTACTTATAAAATCAACTTGAGCAAATGTTCAGTTATTATCATCTTGCTCTTCAGTTGAGCACTTTATTTGTAATGCCGCATATTCTTACGCACAACTTTTTAAATTTAACTCGTATATCTAGTCTGTCCATGAGTCAAATTAAATAGGGGTGGTGTATTTACAATAAATTAAGGATGGAATTACAACGACATCTTGCATTTGTCATTTGTGTAAATATACTTGACCTGGCAAATTGCTTACAGAACCCTCCAAGAAAACGTCATCTCCTGTCATCCTCAAAATCTTCTGCAAAGTTTATTTTTGGCCATGAAAGTCGTAGGCCTTCATTTTCCAGAAGCCTCAGTAATGCGGGCTATTATTATAACTATGAGGACCCAAACAACATAATCGCTAAAAGTTTTGTTAGCCAGCATGCACTTAACCGCAACGGCTTTTCTCGAGGAATTCATGATGGTTTAATCAGTGATTATTTCAATCCTAGTGGATATCAACCAGAACCCAACTCATGGGGAAGGCCGAGTACGTTATATTTGCCACAACATCCGTCCACATACTCTCGCAATTTTTTTCCTTGTCCAAAGCTAGAAAAAGCATTGCAACGAGCCAAAGTGAATTTCAACTTGGCCGTGGATGACAAATGGAATGGTGTTTCTAAAGTGGAAGCCACAATTTTCAGACAAGATTTGACAACACTGTGCAACGTTATACGTTCAGAATTTCACCGTGCGTCAGAAAAACTCCGGAAATCCGGTCAGTATAGTTGTGGGAATCAGGAAAGCTTTTATGAGGCTGTAAGCGTTGCACTTGAGAATTTAGTTGCTCATCATAGCGAAGGTGAAGGATGGTACAGACGTCTTCGACGGTTTGTAGGAGCAAAGGATTTTCATTTTATAATTAACGACATTCCTAGCAGAGAAGAGGACTAAAATTATCCATATATAATTATTATTTATTTATTGCCACCGGTTTTTGGAGGTATTTTTGTGTAAGTTTAATTTTTCAGTGTTAAAAAGCAGCATCGTTATTTCTAAATGCTTGCAATCGTGAACAAAATATCTGTTTGTGTTTATCTTGTAGGAATTTAGTATTTTTTTAAACCTTAAGCCAGCATGTCTGCGAGAAAAGTCAACAACAAACTTTTTACAACCATGCTGTTGTTGTTCATGTACACTTTTTTTACAACTACAAGTACGTATCCTACTGGGTCCCTTACTCCGGATGAAGCTCTGTCCTCCACATTATCTGATGAAGATATGGTAAACTTGGCTGAAAGATATTTAACTGCATTTGACATCTCTCTTGCTTCTCAAATTAAACCCTTTGTACAACAACTAAATGAAAAACAAAAGGAGCAGTTTTTGAAGGACATTGAAGAGCTGAATAATGCTATAGAAGACGAAGTTTTAACAACTTTGTACAGCAAGCTTGATGAAGGGGGAGATGAAACGGAAGATTTATCAGCTTTATATGGAGAGATTTCAAAAGATGTTATAAAGCAGGTGATAACGAAATATCAAAACAAGTCTTGGTTAGCGAGACTGATGAACTTTTCTGGAAATGAAATTGAAGCGAGTATTACAAATCTGAGCACACCTTCCAAGTAAGCAAATCCAGTGATTCAAAGTTGAATTGCGTCCGAAAAAAAATCATATTTTAGTTTCAATTAGATGTATTCAGCACTATATTATTGTGAAATTTTATTGATGTTACTTGGCTGAAATGAATAAATCATATAATATTGTTCATTTTATGTATCTAATGAGTCGTAGAGACTACATCTTGGTGTTGTTTTGCAGCTCCAATGAGCAGTACTGGCCAATAAGCCGCATTGAATATAGCAAAAAGTATAGGGAACAAAATGCGACAAACTCTATCAAATTTCACCCACAAAGGACGTGAGGATGACGGTGGGGCTTGCAAAAGCTTCTCATTATAAGGTGAAAGTCCAGGATAATTACCAGGCACTCCATGATGGTGTGTAGTGAATACTGGATGTGATTCAAGTGTCTGATGTACCTGAGCATTGTGCCAAGCCTGGCGTTTTTGCGCAGAATTAGTGAAGAGCTCATTCTGCAAATAATAGACGCACAAAAGAATAGGTAATATTGATTTGCACGGTAGTCCAACATCATGAAACTAAACTAAGGGAATTATAAACGTTCGTTCTGACCGAATTTCTGTTATTTTGAACAAACTGTCCAAACTCTGGATGTATCGCATTCGGTAAACTCATCATCTTGTTAATATGCCCACCGTTTTGATAACTTGGTGGCGGTGGTGGTGGTCCATGTTCAACAGGATATGGATGACGAAATCCATTCTTTTTCATGTACTTTTCTTGCTCGTCTTTTGCATTCTGTATTTGCACAGATCTCCATTTCAAATACTTGACTATTATGAACTCGCATATTGCCCCAAACACAAACACCATGCATCCAATCATCCAAATATCCATCATCTAAAAATATTGTAATTTAACAACTTTTCTTCAAGTGAATTTAGTTTCACATTTACTTTCCCGGTATTCAAATTTTCACCTTTATGTAATGAACTGGTGGCACAACACCCTTCAGACTGCTATGCATCGTAACTAGAGTGAGAATGCAAGTGACAAGAAGAGAAATTCTCCCAGGGACGGCATCCTGTGAAAATAAATTGACACGTGCAGTGTACGTACAGTTTGTTTAGAAACATTCAGTAGAAGAATGCTTAAAAATATAATAGTATGACGGAAAAAGAATATACTACCAGTCCAAGCCAGAAGCTAAAAAAGGAAAGAATTACTACGAGAATTGTTGGAGTAAATATCTGAATGATATTGTTTCCCAATTTCCGTTCAAATTTAAATGTCATTTTGACGTATGGGTATTTATCTAAAATTCAGAAGAAAATTGTAAATGCAATAGATATTTCAGCAGCATGAATAGGAATCATTTAAAAATCTTACTTATGCCAGCCCATCTTTTATTAGTCCCTATTGTACACATTGGAGGTAGAAAAAAGTCATACTGGTACAGCAAAATGCCATCCAGATAAGTAACAGGATTATTAGGTTCCCAGGCGTAATTCACTGCATCACTTCCATACTTATCTGAAATGTAATCAAGGAGTTTAAGTAAGATACTGAGGAGACAACTTATCTATCTTGAAAAATGCAAATCTTACAACTCTCAAACACCAAATCACAAACTTGTATGTCCAGTGGATACCACTGGAAGGTAAATGAACATCCGAGCACGGAATACATTCTTGCTTTGTATATGATGGTTTTGTTTTTATAGATGTTTACAGCAGACTGAGGTGCAACAGTAGACATTATTTCTATTTTTAAACAATACAAACAATTAAAAATCATCAAAACTTCGGTCCCATTGCAGAGCTTTTTCAATTACACTATTTTAATACTATAAACCGTTTCGTATTGAAATATAAACTAGAATGGTTAAACTTACTACTTTCCCGAGCGTTCGGGATAAACGAATCCGGTGACCAAACAGATTTCAGCACATTTTCTTCCGCGGGGATAAATACGTCGTTGGGATCCGTTGCCTTAAACAATCCGTCTGGAAAGGTCAAATTACTGAGCTCCCATCGCTGCCTTATGTTGAAATCCACCCTAAAAATTTTACCAAATCAAATTCTTTAGAGGCATTGGTGATGTTATGAAATGTATGGGTATTTTTTCAAAATGTTCTTTCGTCAAACAGCTCTTT
>JAHZMZ010004714.1:0-12790 GCA_027743805.1 Lepidocyrtoides sp. E14
CCTAAAAGCTGGATTCGTAATCAGCACGTTACACTGCATTATCATACCAATTTTCAACGAAATCGGAGTCAAAACGTTCCACCATTATACTGCAAACTTATACTTTGGGGGTTTCGTGACCCCCTACCAGCGCGCATTCGGGAAAATGAATATGCTTTCAAGAATCAGGATAAAAAGCTCTACAAGAAACGGTGTGTGAGGTAGCTGTCGGGTTTAATTCGTTGTGAGACCTTCCTTGTAAGCAGGCCTCTAAAAGAAGAAGCTGGAGAATTCCGCATCTTTATCAGTGTCATTGACAATCGATCAAATCAAACACTTGTTTTATTTGTTTTGAGATATGTACATCTTTCCCTTTCAGCAAGGTCAAGGTTTTCATTTTATTTGTGCTTTTTGAATATAAAAAAATAAAATGAGTGTAATTATATATTAAAACATGATCAAGCGGAGAACTGCCTAACATTGTTGTTGTTGTTGTTGATGTGTGTACTAGTACTGCGTGCGCAGTGCGCACACTTACACGATTTATAATGTCAGGTCAACTTGTTTACTTCGATAAACTTAATTGATGTAACTGTCCATGACGTGTATTAGTAACAAACTTTACCACGTTTTGATCTTTCAATCATTCTTTGCTCACGTGGATTGTGATTTCGTTGCCTTTTACTAACCGACCAACCTACATACCTAAACTATGATCGCAGCAAATTTTGAAACCTTTATCAATCCCGATTGCATTTTACTGATATCACTCTTCACATGCTTGTACCTTTAACCCTACGTGGTGTGCTATTGCGTCATTAAAATCCAAATGTTTTCATTAATGCGATGAAAAAAATGCTTGATCTTGAGTCTTGATCTTTGCTTGTAACAGGGATGATGTCAATTAGACATTTTTCTTGCATAAAAATTGCCTTATTCCACCGAGCAAAGAAGAATTCCAGTAGGTGCTCATGAAACAGAGATCAAAGTGATATTCTCCACTTACTCTTATAATTCGAAAACATTTTTGGACGCTCCGTAGAAGCATTATGCAGTCAATGATGGTTATATAAACAAGAATAATGCTCAAACTTCAAAAATAGTTTTCTTGTAAAAATTGGAACTTTTTGTGGCATTTCGATAGCTGCCTAGGCCTATTGTGGGCCTGAAAACTTTACTACTTACATTTGAAAGTATTTGGTTACGGTAACCGAGTTAGCATTAGTCAGTACGCATTACCTTCAAACAAATGGAAAACAGAGCCAACAAACAGTCACCGTACTGTTGAAACCCTTTTGGAAGGTGAAAGTTCACATTCTATTCATCATTTGGAAAATACTCCAGCGTTAAGTTGTAGTTTTGGAAGATGTAGAACTCTAGGGGTATAAGGAATCACCACTAACTATGTTCATTTAACTAAAAAGCTATCATTAAAGCCAAACCGATGATGTAGGGGCAAACTTATTGCACATTTCAGTTCTCCAATATGAATAACTAGGTTTCATAATTTTTATTTACGTTGTATTTTCAATGCTTTTTTTATGATAAAATGCAATAGGAATTAGCAAATTGCTTGTCAACAATAGGACTTGTTGACAGACAAACTATCGAAAATGCCACCACAAAGTATGCTTTATTTTTCCCAAGAAATCGCAATGAAGAATTAAGTATGCATTTACGTACGAAAATTGTGACAAAAAATTTCTGGAATGCAAGCAATTAGCATAGCCACGGAATCTTAGCGTTATCCCTTGTATTATTGGCACCGGCGGGGCTCTTTGGGATAATGGCAGTTCCTAGTGCCAATCTTGAAAAGAATGTAAAGGTGATACAGGAAACATTGATTGTTAATTTCAATAACTAGCTTACCATTGCATTGGCTTCTATTCCTTGTGTGTATGGTGTATCAGCATGCAGCAACGTAACGGATTTGTGACGCATGTGAAAAACACCCTTATAAAAGTTCAGAGTAAAGTAAGACGAAATTTATCCAGGAATTATGTGACGTTTGGTGAGTGTTTTTGAGTCTACAATCTCAAAATAGATTTTTTTGTGGTTGCATTGTACCAGGATTACCTTAAGAGAAGCGCACATTAATGAAGGTGACTTTTTGAAAGTCATTGAATGGAATATGGTTTGAGATTGAGATGAAGTGTGTGGGGGAAGAAACAAGTGGTTTATATTTGTACGTCGTTTCAACTCATAATGAGGTTGAGCTTTCATAATGGAAATAATGATTGAAAATGACTGATCAATACATTAATTCCCTCATAATATGGTTGTGATGTAATCTCGTTTATGAAATCATGCATGCTTATATTTCAGCAAACAGTTCCTAATTTTAAAATTTTAGGGAATTGGTCATAGATTATTTCATTGATTATTGCAGACAAACTAGGATGATTTGGTACGTACAATGTACACTACCCTGGCTTGGTAATTGAACTTACAAACATTTTTTAATATTTCACTTTGACGATTTTATTTATTGATAGATTTTATCACAAGTTTGGATAATATGTAGTGTAAATATATAGTGCTGTCGGGGTTAAGTTAGAAATAATAACAAAAGTAGAAAAGTGGATCGAAATACCAATCTGATATAGTGAGCTTAAATTTCTTGTGCTAAATGAAATGGGACACAATATTTTCTTTGTAAGGTTATTAATTAACTTAAACTGCAAATTTCAATCTCTTAGGCAGACGACTCCCTCAGTTTCAAGACAACATCAGCCCTTAGAAATAATGAGAATGATTATTTTTATGCGTGGGAGCTCAAATAAGCCTAGCTAACAAGCTTAAAAGGTAATAAAGCCTCACTAAACCTGATATACCTAATTTATGAAAACTTGGCATTGTAGATAATAACTACTGTAAGTACAAGTGAATAACAACTGCAATATTCTGTTCTGTGACAAAGACAAAGTCTGTTGTCGTCATTTACCTTTAGATTTGAGTAATATGTACTTTATAATGAAAAGTACGGTTTTCATATTTGATAACATACGTATATACTTTCTCAGGAATATCAGTATATTCCTCGCTAATTCTTTTGCTTTGATTCGTTTAAATTACTGACGTTCAATTTTTCTAAAGTTTAAACTACCACAACTGTTGAGACAGTTGAAATTAGATAGGTAAGTGAACACAACCACAAACCCACGAGGTATGAATTTTAAGATGTCTATTCAGCAATGCTGATTCAGCATTTAAGCATACCATTGCAATACTGCACCTTATTGTCGTCACATTACGCACAGTATGGCACCGGTATCAGGTTTATTACGAGTATTTATCCCGTCTGGGTAGTTTTGCGAATTTAAGTTCAGCTCACAGCAAATGACCATACTTTTACTGTAGGTATAGCATGTTGAGCTTTATTCTCTTGTGTAATCCTTAGGAGTAATCTTCATCGTTGATTTCTGACAACGCACAGATTCTTGAGTTCATTTAGCTAAAACACAATATATAAGCACCTCTACAACAATGTTTATGTTAAACTGTTCTCACAATAAAGAACAAATCGTTCTAGGATGTACTGGTGAAGCGCGAATCAACCTGCTTAGTTTATTGAAATTTTGTCACCATAATAGTAATGACCAGTTGCTTGTAAAACTACCAGTGAACTTTCTAATAATGGTATGATCCATGTTTTATGCTAGCACAAGTAGTTACAAAAATTTGTTTCAAATTTGGTTTATAATGGGAACAATGGCTGTAATTGGTTTAACGCGTTTTCAAGTTGATTGGTCAATCAGACTAACATAGTTTCACCATAAAGAACAAACTGTGTCAATTCTCCGCAGTTACTTACTGTTAATGAAGAAGCCTACCAAGTTCAACATTTTACATCAAAGTATGTCAGACGGAAGGAAATACATGGTGTCTTCCTTCATTACGGTGAACCTGTACCGTATAATGAAATACCATATAAGTGTAGTATCGCGGTTTGCAATATAAAATAATTTCATATAAAAGACAAAAAGCAAAGCATTAAAAACAAACAACTTGTTCATTTAACCGGAAAAAATACACGTAATGTCACAAATGTAAGGTGAATGTTAACTTGAGCAAGTACACCGGGTACACCCATACCTTTCTTAATGTTTTCATCTATAAAAGTTTGCAACATTTTTTTAAAAACAATCAGCAACTTAAAGTCAGTAGTAGTAGGAGAATATGAACCAGTATGCCTTCTTCTTGAACTGCTGCTTTAAATGTGACCTTGTGAGTAAACCACCTGTAATATTCTTACTTTCGTACTTGTACATACACATAATTCATAATGTCATGTCGCAATATGGGGTGAGATGTTTTTCTTCTGTAAAATTCTTGATTTTGCGATTATCAAAGGACAATAAAATATGAAAGCTATAGTTTAAGTACATGCTCAAACATGCCCCTCATTATGACGATTGTTATTCTTATCAAAATTTGAACTTTGAAGCCAATAATAATGATCATTACATTGAGATAAACTTGTCAAGCATTTATAAAGCTTTAATCGTAACTTTAAATGTCTTCTTACGATCACCTTACTACCATCATTCTATATCATTTGCTTCAAATAACATACATCTTTGTTTTAATAGCGGTACTACATACATAGGTCAAATACACAGGAAACAATGCTCAGTTTAAATGTACCCACTACTCTAATTGTGACAATTCAGTTAATTGCTGATATCATATTCTTTATATTGCTGGTAGTGATCACTTACAATAAATCATCTTTTGAATTCCTGTTCAGCATATTCACAACTGATGATTATGTTGAAAGTAATTACTCTCGTTTCTTTTTAAAAAGCTGAATGCGCTAGGTGCTTTGTCATGTTGGCAGTATGAATAATCTTAAATATCTGTATGAATGAACATTGTATTTTGCTATTTGTGGTGATGCCTGTGGCTCGTTGTGTGGGGGAAAAAGTTTAAAAAAGACAGCATAACAATGACGCTGATTATGATCTCACTTGCCACAATATCATAGGTAGACCATACAGCAACCAAGAAAGCAAACGGTTTTACCAGCCACACACATGTCTCTAATCATGCTATATTTTAGATTTTATTATTATTGCTCCTCAGATAGGCTTATCATCGTAATGGTTTTTTAGATATGTGTTGCTGAATGTTTATTTTTGTAATTCGTTTGTATAAAAGGCGTTTGTATGTACATGGCACTGCAATGGTAGGAAAAACCTCCATAACATTATTTACTTGTTCTTTCCTGATATTCTTTTTCTAGTACAATTACTATACTTAAAGAAGATATGTACAATTAAAATCCTTCTTGATTACATGCACTTTTCTGGCGAAAAAAACAAAAGCCCTTTACAAGCTTTACTCATAAGGAGTTGCTACTCCTCCCGACAGACAAAGGACTATTAAAGCTGCTTTAATGAGGAAACACATTAGTCCTTATTCGTACCATCCAACCATGCATACAACAACAACATGATTTGTCAAAATTTCTCTTTTCCTCCTTAAAAATACTCTCAGTTTTCCTACCAAGCATATTATCTGCAACGGTAAATCCACTTTTATTATTATTATTGCTATTCTTTTTACTTAGTTGGTACGTCTGCAGATTATAAAGTAGAAACTAAAACGAACAGGATTATCATAATTTTTAGGTTCACAAAAAAAATTTTAGGATTTTTTTTCAGTGTGTCACTGTGTGCATCTGTGCCTCATATTTATCGTCATTGCATTGCTGCAGCTTTTATGATAAAACGTGGATTTGTATAATTCCATATCATCAATTATTATTGTTGCTTCTCCTCCTACACAAATAATAAATGGTTACAGTTATAGTACAGTGGTTGACACAAAAGTCAACCATCTTCATCTTGAAAGGGCTCAGCAAAAATATAATTTATGATGGAAAATAATACCTCCGCGTATTTTAGAACATATGAAGCGCAATAAAGTCCAAATACAGTAATAAAAGTGAAAAGTGTTACATGTATTCTGCATTGTGCAGCATACATGTCAAAAAAATACTTTTTGGGGAAAAATAGGACACCTCCGAAGCAACTTTTTTTTTGCGAAAAGCTTAATCTGCATTACAATTTCTTGGTGATCGTGACGCTGTGTTGTAATTACACTTTGTATATGACATAGTGGACGGGTACTTTTTGGTAAAGGAGCTACTTCAGAAAAATGGCAATTGTGTAAAAAATTGTTGTTTTTTTGCAGACTCTTTTATGTGAGGAGTGTGAAGATGGAATAAAACTTTTTCTTTCGCCAAACGCAGTGTATTTTTTCCAGCTCACAGAGTACTTCATATGTTCTAACAAATATTAATCACTTTCACTTTTAGGTTTGCAAAGAAATACAAGTGGATTTAGTATGAGTTATGGTTTATATTTATAGCGGCACAAATACATCCGATATATATACACATACCTACATGCCAAGACGTTGAATTGAAGTAGCGACTAACTACTTCAAAGAAGAGCGAAATTTTTGGAAAATTAAAGGCAACTTCCAGTTGAGCACGCGTTTTAACTTAAATTCTAACTGAGCTCCAAAATGGTGTTTATCTTAAACTAGAAAACAACGGTGCTTAGTGTGTGTATCCTAATCCCATGTAATAATATTAAACTTCATCATCCCTTTTCATGACCCGTCATAAACAAAACGGAAAACTGTGAAAGTTCACGTGTGTAGCAAAACTACTTGTGTTTGTTTGTAACCACATTGCGTTGTTTTTAGAAAGTTTTGAATTCGGTTTGTAAGCAGACATTTTGGCCTGTATGCGTTACAGTTACATGTGTACGTGAAGACTATTGTAACAACCGAGGCTAAATATCGTTTTCCCCTTCTTTCTAGTCAGAAAGATATATATTTTTTTGTTTGTTGAAAAGAGAAACTTTTTGCTTGCTTGAATGATGTGGTCATTAACTCGACTAATCCAGTTGTCGGGTGGTGAAAAAGAAGGAGAAGATTGCTGCAGCGGTATTAGAAAAAGAGGCGGTAGTGGTGGAGTCCTTCGTCGTCTTACTGGAATTTCTCTAGGATATTGCATCATATTTAATTATGTCTTGTTGTGTTTCGGAAGATATATGTCAGGAGGAGAGGCAAAGTCGTTGAATTTTATTTGCAGAGCGGAAGGTACGTAAAAATAAAGCCAAACAAACCAGGCATAGTATGGATTTTTATGCTGCAGTATTTTTAAATAATTAAAATTTTGCTTCGATTTATGTGACGGTCTTGTTTGTTTTAAAAAAATTGAATTAGGTACTACAAAATATGTAGTACCTAATTACTACGAGTACAAATATTTGGATTTCATAAAAAAATTCTAAAAAACTCGACAAACTTTACAATAACCTCATACGCGTACATTTTTTATTTTTATGTATGATCCATCTCAGTGTGCTAGTTACAGTTGTCAAAAGCGTAATATTTTTGTACTTGTAGATGCCGACTTGGACAATTGTATGCATAGTTTCAAGCCGCATCCGAAACAGAGAGCAGGATCTGTGAAATCTGAAGGTATGTTCGTATTTCTCTATGCTGCAGTCCTAAAAATGAAATGCTTTTTTTGTACCTTGTAGGTACAACCTACGCATTTATAAAATGCTTTCTATGAGCTACCGTCTTCCAGAAGGAAAAGTTTTTCGAAACTTTTTTATGGTGTACAAAAGCAAGCTTTTGTGTTGTGCACATTTGTATGTAAATAAGTATTTATGTTAAATTGCTTTAACTATAAAATGCCTCAGCCTCCTACTCCCTTAAGCACTCAAGTGTTTAATGCAGAAGAAGGACATAAAAGTGACTAACTTGAAGCTGAGAAAGTTGATAGACGCAGTTTCAGCTTGAGTTAAGTAGGTAGGTACGATAGGTAGTAAACACGCAATATTAAATTTTTAAAATAGAAAAGTTTTTCTTTGCGTTTTGTTCCCATTCTTTTTTGTGTTCCTATATACCCTGTTTTGGCTGGTAGACTTTTCGACAGGGAAAGTATCGAAAAGGATAAGAAAACTTATACGAGAGATAATACCATTCACAACAAGAAAACTATCAAAGTATTTTCCATGTTTACAATAGTTTATACATGCATTGGTTTAAAATATGTACTCTTGAGTGAGTAGAAAGTGAGGCTTGTTGGTGCATTACGTGAACTGTATATCATTCTAAAAATACAAACATATCACTTTTTTGATCGTACTCAAAGAGGTAATGGAAAATGTAAAGTTTCATTCTCCTTTTTTAGATGCCACTGTTACTACATTTAACTAAAAAAGTAAGGTATAAGAAAAAACACAACATGCGTAGGGTAGACTGAAGCCTGCCCTTTCTCTTTCAAAGTCAACTCAACACGACTAAGAAAATTGAACCAAACAATGAATTTCACCTGACCTTTCAGACTTCTTTGATATTTGCATAATTGTAACAAATATTTCCTAGCAAAATCAAATACAAGTTATATTTCAAATATTTACTTTTAAAAGATTGGATCACATGCGTTGCATGTAATTTTACATTGATTTCAAAAAAACTTTCAAAATTGTCATTTGCTAGCGAATCTCTTAACTAAGTTGTATGGTTCTTCGTAACCTACCATGGAGTGTATTTACTTTGCTCTCGTACTTCGTAGTGAAAATTCAGGTACATACCTCTTTGTCATGAACAGATTTGCACAAAAGCAGTTCCCGCACCTGCCTCAAGTCGTATCCAAAACATAGCATGATAATGCACAGCAGCAGTAGAAGCTGTTTGTAAATGAACAAAGAAAAAATATTGAGAATTAAGAATTTTATTGAAAACCCCGTTTTATTAAAAACTTTATTATTAGCGTTATCTTTGATCTTCTTCTACACAAGGTACTAATAAATTTGACATCAAATTAAACGAATTTTGCAAAGTCAAGCACAAATCCTATTGAAGTATGAATATATTTTTGTGCCTGGTAAATACAGATGCTCCTTAAAATTCAGTGAGTGAAAATGAAAATCTTAATCTATGTAGGAAGTACTTGCTAGGCATATAATTTTTTCCTGTGCACAACTACAAGAGACTCATATATTTTGTATTCATGTCACTCTTTAACTTTATCCAGACAATCATTATGCATTAATGAGACATTTATTTTACACTTTTGTTTCAAATTCTACGTTCTTGAGTTTTGACAAGAAATCAACTAGAGTGCTATTGGAAAAGGAACGAAGCGGCATAAACACAAAAATGCTGTACGAAAAAGCCATGTACATCATGAAAAGAAATTAAAAAAGCTTATTCATAATCATAAAACTGTAAGTTATGTAATAATAGTACAATGAGATTGACATCTATTCTTCTTTCAGATTCTACATTTTGGTATGAAAATGCTCAATCGTCTCTGAGGAAGAGGATCGGTGCATTAACAAAAAATGAACTTAACTTTGAGCGATTCCAGAATGTCGCATTTGCGAAGGTGCGTTTAAGATTTCGAATAAAGAGGGTTAAGTAATAATTTTAATGATACCCAATGTAATGCCTTTATTTTCTTAAACAATATCCATGCATACTTTGCTTGAAAAGGTGCACACTTTTCTGACGCTCCCTGCCTTTATAAAATGCTAGTCCCTCCCAGTTTTTAATAAATTATACATTTCTGCTCGTCTCTTGGACCCCTTTTCCCATATTTTTAAGGAGTAATTTGGAAGAAAGCGTTACTTTTACAAAATCCTGTTGAAAATCTGAGCGTATTCAATAATCCTCAGGAAAACTTGCTAATATGCTGTTACAAAGTTTAGTTAACGGTACTTGGTACTAGAGAAATGAATTTACAGTGCTGGGAAAATGAGGGTTTGAATGGTAGTAGGCTAGTTTGTTTGGAACTTTTGTCATCAAATTTATAAATTCATCGTAAAGAGACATTCAAGTTATTAATATTTTCAGAGTAACTGGTAAAACTTTTCATAACTGAACCTCATCCAGTCGAGCAGGTTTTTGAAATAACAAATGTTGTAAAACTGCAAATATTATGCAAACGCAAAAACACTTATTTGAAATGAGTCCATCCACCTTACAAACATTTAAATTAGCATAAGCTTAAGTAGAATTTACCTCCTAATATTGTGCCAAGCTTTATATATTCGCAAGTTTATTAGGTATTATCGCAGTAACTCAGACTCGGGTGATTACAACATACCTAAACATAGGATTTTTTTGCCAACTCATTCATTGGAATGATGAGCATATTTGAATATTTTCCATGTTTAAAAATATTGAGCACCTTCCCTTTTTACCTAGACATACTGTATGGATAGTCAAGTAGCTGATTCCGCGTGTTCTGCAACAGCCTATCTCTCAGGAACTTTGGGTAAGCATAAAATTCAGTAATTTTATTAGTGATCTTCCTATATCTACTCTTTTTATCTCCAAAATGAGCTTTGAATGAATGACATGAAACTTTTTCAAATGTGATTTTTTAAGCATATTGCAACACGATATACTGATCGTGTAACGTGATTCTGACATTCTTCACGCAAAAAAAAATTCGTTTGCTTATTGAATTTTTGTTCCATAAAAACACATATTATTCTCAGCTTCTTTTCGGAGAAATTTTCATGACGTATTTCAGCACATTCTTTTAAATACATAAAAAGCTCTATATTCTTCACTTTTACATTTTTTAATGATTTAGGAAATATCGCGACAGTTGGAGTGACATCAAAAGTTTCCTTCCGCGACTGTCGTAGCCAGATGAATAAGACGAATCATGCAACAAGCGTGTTGGCTTGGGCTCAGGTAAAAAAGAAAAATTGCGCCATTCTCAAAAGTATACTTATTATTACATTATTTACTACCCCAAAAAATCCGTAGCCAATAACCATTTGATTTCATAATTCAAAAGCACCGTCTTTTAAGTAATTTCGTCTCATGTTGTCATTTCTTGCATCACATGCTGGAGATAAAGTAGAAAAGTTCTAGTATATAAGTAGGCATTTAATTGTTGCAATATGACCATTAAAAAGTTTTCAACGGAGAAGGACAAAGCATTAGGCAGAAATGTAGATGTACTTTCATCTTTTTGAACACACGTTTGTGATGACATATGCTATGTGTGTAAGAAATGACAATGATGACGGCAAGAATAATATGCAAAATATGTACATACAACTCTACGTAAAATTGTGAAATGATGTGAAGCTTTGTACCTCTCAAACTTTTTATTCATTTTGCATTGAAGGCACGTGGAATGTCAACCGGAATAATTACAACTACTCGAGTGACTCATGCGAGTCCTGCGGGAGCATACGCAAGCATAGCTGACAGGTACTTATTATACAAATGAGCGCACACGTAGCTAAATAAATCCGTTTTCTTCTTGTTGGCCTTGAGTAGTTTTATGTGTGAAAGTAATAAAAAAAGGAGACAAGTCATTGTACTGTCTTATCCTTAAGGAGATTCACACACTACGAGTTCCCCTCTTCTTGTTATTGCCGCGTTTCAAAGACAAGAAACGGAACTCAACATGTCATCACTTTTACAAGTGGTTAAAGTACTGGCACGGCAGATGCATAATAATTTGACCAAAATCATTTTCAGAGACTGGGAGAACGATAGGATGATAAGGGATGCTGGAGAAAATCCTGACCGTTGTGACGACATTGCGGAACAGCTCATTCTTGGCGACGTTGGAAAGCGGATAAACGTATGTAAAAATAGTAAAATTGTGGGTATGCATCAAAAAGGGCACGGAGGAAGGAAAAGGAGGAAATAACCAATATATCTCTTTTCATTCCTCTCGTAATATTAAGTTTACTTTTACTTTTTCAAGAGTACGATGGCGGTAATATATATTTTACCTGTCAGTAAAATAGGTTGGGGGTAACGTGCCTACCGAATGAATAAAATGCTTACATGCTTATGTCCATAACGTCGACTTCATATGCAAATATCTGTATCGCATTAAAGTAAGATGATGAGTGGTTGGGTAGTAGTAGATGTAGTACGTAATAATGCTCTATGATGCGTGCAAACTGCAACCGTACATTATAAATGATGAAGAAAATGGTAATAGTTTCGATATGGTTCATATCATTCCAGTATTATGCATGATGTCACAATACTCACAATACGAGGAGTAAGCTTGGAGTAAGAGTGCCTATTCACATGTTCTTGTGTAGTAGCGAAAACATGTTTATGCGACCACTCAAAAATGATGAGAAACTTTTCTCCCTACTTCTTTTTCCGTTTTATTATGTTTCTGGAAAATATTTACTTATACGTACTTCTTACTTTCACGTTTATTTTGCCGTTGTGTCTTGAAAATGGAATGTAATGTGTGAAAATAAGCAGTATTTCGTAAATACTCTCGTGTAACGGGTTGTAGGTCATTTTGGGTGGAGGTCGACGTGAACTAATGCCGATAACAGTGCGGGATGTGGAGTCAAACCAACCGGGAAGAAGAATGGATGGCAAAAATTTGATTCAGACTTGGTTAAAAACCAAGAAAAACCAAAAGTCTGCAAAATATGTATGGAACAAGCAGCAACTCTTCAATGTCAATGTGAGCGAAACGGACTATTTACTTGGTAAGTGAAGATACATAATATATAGAGAGAGCTGTGAATCATCAAAAATGAATGTACATGAAATTAAATACTTGACAAGGAAATGGAAAAATACTTTCGTACTCTTCCTCCTTGGAATTCTCGAAAATTGATTTCTATCTGCGCTGTCTCAAAAGTTTTACAATCCTATTTGCAGAAATAGACTAGCATGCTAATTTTCCAGAATCTGATGGTAGCTTTCTGCCTGATTGAGAATAAATCCTTAAGACTAATTAATGAATTCTAAACATTTGCCCACGCAT
>JAHZMZ010004715.1:0-11436 GCA_027743805.1 Lepidocyrtoides sp. E14
CTGTGGGAATACTACTACCGCTACCACCACCACTACGACGCTTTGATGGGGAAAACTTACCAACTTGGACATTTTGGTTATTGATGTGGAAATCCACGAGGAGTTTGTAAAAGTGGTTTGAAGTATTGAGCTTTGGGGACGAAATGAATTCAAACTGATGAGGAGTTCATGAGAAATCTTGCTATTTATAGTCAAACATGACCGGAATCTGAAACTTTATTAATACGACGGTATTATGATCGTAGTAACGTGAACGTACATACATCTGCATTACGATCAGATTACGCTATTCTTACGCTTTTTGAATCAATTCATCCATCCATAAAAGGCAGTTCCATGATTCTTTCTTTACCTCCTTACATATCTGCGGTAATGCTGCGTCTCAATTTTTTACGTTTTTATTTTCCAAGCAAAAAATATAATGAACTGTGCTGTGGTCATTTTTTGTAAAGTTTCTACAGAAAAAAACGAGAGATCCCAAAGTGGATTAAATATGTCTTCGTCTCACTAGAATGAAAATAAAGTTCGATGATATAAATGTCAAGAGATGGAATATTGAGGTTGTAAACAAAGCAAAAAAAGATGATAGTGCATACTTGTAGTAGTGACCAATATTATTAATATAAAAAGATTATGCTAAAGATAAATAAAATTCGATAAAAACAGGTTTTTTTTTGTGCCGGATGTAGGTATGTAAGTCAAAATGCATGTTAGTCTATTTTTGTTTCTCATATTTTAAAAAAATTCAGCGATTTTCTTAATTTCATGCAATTGTTCTGGAGAACTGAAAATTTTTATCCAGAAAATCAGAGGATATATAAATAGCAAGCGTAAATACATTTCGATGAATAATAAGCATTCAATATGTGTTCATATCATATTAAAAATCACAATAATCTACTGTATAGACTATATAATATAGTGTACTCCTATGGCAATGTTCTATGTATATGACATTGCAATCACAAGGCATCAACATAACACCAAAGCACTACATTTTGCAAAAGAAACTTTTTTTTCATCTTTATATTACTATTGGTATTTTGCAGCACGTCTGTTTAATAAAAGTCGGCATAGTGGTATTGGTCTATATCTTTGACCACTTGCCGCATCATCACACAACAATAACAACAGCTAGTAAAAATACCTAAATGTTAGAATGTCAACAGGAGACACAATGACTTTTGGTACCTCGAAGCGATTGTAATAAAGTTGTTTTTGTAGAGCTTGAGATCTTCTTCCACAGACATTGTTGCTTTTCTGAGAGGTATCATCCTCAAAGCAGTAGAAGTGTATAATATGCAGGCATGGAAAGATACAATTTTGTGGTGTCAAGAAGAAGTCGATAATGGGCATAAACATTACATCTGCTGATCATATTATGCCCTAAAGAGCAGTTGTTGCAATGCAATGGTCAACACAGCTCAATAAATAAATAAAAAATCTCAAGGTTAGCTCACGTTTAAACACTGTATATCGGAACGAAATGGAAAATTGGCTGTCAGTGAGTCTGCTAAAAATGAGCCAATTCCAATATCTGGAGGATTCTTGCTTAGGTACCATCTTTGCTTTTTATTTGACATTTTTTCGATGCGTTTTTTAACCAGTCAGTAATAAAAATGAGATGAAGTATGTAACGATAAAATATGGTTTACTGATCGGTAGAGGTAGGCGTGCCTTGCTTCTTGTCAATTTTATGGACGGTGAAGCAACGTTCGCATTTAACACGTTGTAGGTATGTACACGGATGCAAAAAATTAAGAGTTCACTCGTTACATAACCATTTTTATACAATGAGTTCATACAAATAGGTTCTATAATATCGCGTGGGTAAAAATGTAGACGTAATGAATCTGCATTATTTATTTTTCTACTTTTTCCATCCGCTTTTGATTACCACTTTTTCATCACGACTTGAGACTTCGTTAAAACCATTTGTTTGGACAAATGCATGGACAATAGAGAACAATTGTTTTGAAGTAAATTGAGTCGGGTTTATTTTTATTGTAATGTTTTCTTGAGAATAGAGAATATAAAGTTAAGCGGAGGATTTTCTGAGGAGAGACGGATGAAAGGAGTTATTGAACAAAGGCCTGTTTATGGAGAGTTGTAGTAGTTTGTCGGAATGACTGTTCTTCACAAAAGTACAGCAGTCAAAATTATTCCGGTCGGCATTTCATATAAATAGGGCAAGCCAAAATTGGTTTCATCATCAGTTTGAAATCGTTTTCAAAGCTTTACACACATAACCACTTTAACTCTTTGTCAAATCTTTTTTTTTTGTGGATTTCCACATAAAAACCTTACTCAAAATGTCCAAGTTGGTAAGTTTTCCAAGACAAAATAAACTTGGATTTTTTAGCGTTTTGTTCTTTTGTAGAAATGTGCAGTATAACATAATATTATTCTTTTCGTTGCAGTTCGCTGTTCTCCTTCTCGTCGCAATGGTTGTTGCCGTTGCTGTTGCTGGACCATCTCCTGCTGCCCTTCCATCCCCAGCAGCTGCACCAGCTCCACAATATTATTACTACGGAGTACCTTCATATGGATATGCGTATTACGGCTGAATAGCTGATTAAATTCGTTCTATGGCCATGACCGGATTTCGACCGACCACATAAACCTAATAGTACACACATTTTATGCTCTCCTTTGATTTTTCTGTTTTTTTGAGTATTACTAAAGTATCTTTCTTGGAAGAACGTCTTTATTAAAATAAAATTTGAAAGTTATATTTATTTGATCTTTACTTTTCAGTCTTTATTAACTAATTTTTAAGTAGCACTTACCGCTTTGCATCGCATCAAATCTCTGACTTCTTTCCCGTATCACAGAAGAATCCTCTCCATAAAGTCATATTACTAGGTATGTTATTCCTCTGTCAATCAGTGCATTCCCATGTGGCAGTAACAATGACTCAAGTTTTGCTGGACGCTGTTTTAATGCTTAATTACTGGAAGCCCATTGTACAAATCCGCAGCATCAATTATATTTTTATCATCGCAACTTTCAACAAGCCAGTTCATGCCTCTTCATTTCAATCCTTGGTTATGGTGATCACGTTCATTAATTGTAGTTGTTAACTAACCAACTTTATTCATGTAGTATTATCTCATTTTACAACTACTTTTCAAGGAGGAAGTTTCCAGTGTTTGTATCCATTGTTGCCGTTTCAAACTTTACTTCGGTAGTACGTGCATGTATGAAACCTGTAAAACAAAACAGAAAATTAATGTATATTGTACAACACTACAGCACCTATTGCATCTGAAAATTCCTTCAATGTTAAACCAACTTTATTGTTTTAACCAGTGAAAATCGTATTTCATTCGCTACAAAACCACAAATTAGTTTTATTAACTGCGGTCATAAATATTTGATCTGGAAATTTCTTTTCATTGAATTAAAACGTGTCGGCTTTAAAAGATATTAAGCGCTCGACACAAAGGTAAACGGTAACTTATTAAAAACGGCCAGTTTGCTCCCATCATCATCATCTCATCGTCTGTATCTAGTTATTCTATTATTATTATGGTCACCGTCAATTTCAACCTTTTCTGTGGCCAGCGCTTGTCATCAGGTAGATAATGGTACACGACACACGATAAACCAAGTCGTAATACTACGATAAATGTGATTATGAGCATCATCATTACTATTACCATTTTTCAGCAAACGGTATTATGCATGCTTTAAAATGCTACTCAATAAACGCCAGCGTGCAGCTTATCGCTTCCCCTCTCATTCCGTCATTCTGCATCTAACATAAACCTAACCATAAACTGACAAAATGACAAACAAGAAGTGCTCCTTGAAAAAAATGGAAACCGAGAAAGGAGTCTCTGATCTTTTTTTTATCAAAAGGAACATTACATGTTCCTTTTAATACACCGTTTACATATTATTATTATACAAGGTTTGTTGTACGTAAGTACAACTGGTAAAAACTTTTCTCCGTAAACTCGCCACTTCTCCTCTCAACTTCAACTTTTTTCCACTTTAGTCTACAAACTAGATATAATTCAATGGGAAAACTTTCCCAGTTTGTAGTCAGAGAAGAAAGTGAAACCGAAGGAAATCTCTTTTTATTTTGTACATTATTACGCTTATGCAGTGCATATTTTCTGTACAATGTAATCCACTTGGACGTTAGTGGGTAACAAGAAAAAAAGATAACAAAAAGGAGCACAGCTGAACAACATGGTCGTTCGGCCTGGCTTTGGAAGAAATCGACGGAAAAGCTGGAGTCAATGTTAAAGCCAGTTTCTTTATTCCATGCAGGCAGGTGGGTATTTACTTTATTTGTACAGCACATATCATATTACTTCCATATCATAAAGCACATACGTAAATAAGTATATATGGAATATAAAATTGAAAATTACTAAATGGTACCAAACAGTTTTTGTTGTTATGAATTCATGAGCACAGTATTTAAATAGCGTTTTCTGCTTGCTGAAATGTTGGAGCTCATACATTTCTAGCAACTTTTCTTACACAAGTTTGAAGAAGATAAATACAGATGAAGTTCGGCTCAAGCTAACCTTTGTTACTTTATTAATTAAGACCTGTATCTTGTACTAATATGAAGACGAGTATTCGTAATAACAGTTAGGGAGCGTACATTACAAGCCAATGAATTGCGTGAGTGGATGAATTTTTAAAAAATCTCACTGCATGTCATCATGATGAGTCAATATTTTTTTTTGTCAGTTTTTTAACGGAACCGCTCCGCTACTGCTTCTTTTACCAAGTTTTACTGCCTAACATTCCATCCATTTCCGCAACTTTCTTTCAGATTCTCAATTGGCCCCAAAGCTCCTTAATGGTATGTTTTTTCAATAAAAAACAACCCAGTGTAATTTATCGTATCAAACTCGTAAAAGCTTATGACTGCTTAGAAATGAGAGTGTCATTCTTTCATCGTTAGTCTTTGCCACTAAAAGCAACCGTAAAAATTTAGATTACAGGTGTATTCCAGCTTTCATTTTGAATGAAGAGTCTATTTAATGTCAGTTAATAACAATTGACAATAAAGCAACAAAAGTCACATTAAACTTTTACCTTATCATCGCCAAGTGAAAAAGAAAGAGAAAAAAGGAGTTATGTGTGTACTAAGGTAATAAAATGCATTTGTGGTATTGTGAACACACTACACACACCATTAAATACAGCTGGGTACACTAGACTTATATTTGTAACGGTATGTTATAAAAGAATTTTCAGAAATGAGGATAAAACATGTGGAATAATAATATGTAGATGACCTTATGCTCGTCGTTGTGTCGTGTCTTTAGCTACCATTTTATTTCACTTCATCCACTACAATCATTCCATTATTCTCAGTGAGGTTATATGTACGTTATCTGCTCTGCCGTCGCAATAGGTGAATCACACAAAAGTAAGCGTGTTTCATTTCAGCCTTCAGAATCTTTCCCAGGCTGTTTGGAGAATAGTTATGAAAAAGACGAGGACGATCAAGATCACAAAAAGAGCTAAAAGTACCTTGAGTAAAAAAGTTTAAAGTAGCTGCTGCTTGTTAGTACGACGTATAATATGTCCATTGGTTGGCGAAAATGAAGAGAAAAGGAGACAAGGAACAAGTATTCATTATCAAGGACCACCGGCTGGAAGCTGGGAAATATAGTATATGATGGGATGATTGCAGACAATATGTATAGGCATATATACTTTTGTATAAGTCTGTAGGCAAGCATGTACAGGAATAAGGAATAAATGGTAAGTAAAGTTAACAATAATAATTCTGCCGCAAATATCCGCTTCCACCTTCACATCGTCATTATGACCATCGCCATCATCATCTGTAATAATCATTGAGCTCATCGTTTATAAAAACTAACTAGGTACAATATGTATTTAGTACACGGTTACGACGGTATACGCTCCACAGTATGTTTTATGAAAGCATAATTTTATGATGCCAGCTTCATCTGTCTATACACTTTTCTGTCTACATTCTCGTTGGTTAAGTCATCATTTCATCATCTACTTGATATGCAAAATGCATGAATGCATGTTCAACAAAACCTTCCTTTTCTAACAGCAGCAGCCCGACCACCGCCAGAGCTTGATATTCATATTCATCGTTGTTACGTCGTCTTCACTTCAGCTAGCATAATATAACACCACTACTACTACTACTACCACCAACGTAAAATGTTCATTGCATTCACCATCAAGGGGATCAGAAATCCTCTTTAGCAAGTAATAATATGCTGTAAGACAGTTTTGGAAAAAATCTCTCTCGGTTTTCCTTATCATATGTATGTATGGTAGCCCTTAGTTCATGCAGAGTTTGTACATAAAGTTTGTTCTCGCCAAGAAATGTAAAGTGAAAGTTACGCTGTGAAGTATGAGGAACACCGAGGAGACTGACAAAAGGAAGAAACAACGTCTTGGTGTCCTATGTATGCATGCATGAATGAGTGCATATTTCTACAAATCTGTTACTGCTTGTACTCTAGAGATGTTGTATTAATAACTATATAATAGAGCACGACAGGCGCCATTATTATCATATATGAATAGAACAAAAATGGAGAAAAAAGGAAGACTAGGTTGAGAAATGTAGAGAGGAGTGCAGAAGAGGAAAAATGGAATTACGTGTCCATCTGCTACCACCATGACCGCACCGAGAGACAAGTTCCGAGATACACACACAAAACGGAAAAGTGTACCAGAAGGGAAAATATTCAGAGAACAACTTCTTTGGAAAACAAGTAGAGATATATTCACCTTTTATTCCATGTGCGTCTGTATGATCAACTTGACATATCGTCCAGATTAATAGGTTAAGTTGTGCAGTTTTCTTTATCCAACATGATTCTGTTATGTCTTAATTTTAGTATCAATTTTATTTCTTAATCTAATAAACTAGGTATACTGAATCTTAAATGAGAGTAGAAAATCCCGTTACTTATGTTTACTTGAAGCACTTCCATTAGGAATAAAGATTAGAGCTGAAAAATAATTGACACGAGTACGAGCTCACCTCCAATAAACATTATCTTTCATTGTGATGACCTTTACCACTTTGTATATTTCTTTGCCGCTGACCAAGACAAACATTCTCATTCATTCCAATGTAAAAAAAGGTTATCTATTTACAGACTGGAAATTCCAGCGCATTTTAGTTGCGGACATGTGTAAGTATGTTTTATCACGAATACCACCGTTAAAACCATCACACGGACTGTTGTTTATCGTCACTAACCAATTTGACGTGTCATTCATTGGATTATTTCGCCATTTGCCATTGTTGTTTTCCCTCATTAAATATCCCATTATTCTCATTCCGTTTTTATCGCTCTCTTTTCCTATCCATAAAACAACCAGTACTTTCTCTACAAAGACCAAATTGAAGCACAGTCTTACAAACCAAAAAACCTAATTCTCAACTGACCAGAATCCCTATATGTCTCTCTGTCTTGCCATTCTCTTCTCCGCCTCCTTTTCAGTTCACCAGAACATGCTATGTATTCTACATCATTATTACTTAAAGGGCAGCAGTAGAAAGGAAGACAGAATATAGGGCAAAGGACAAATTGGAAGCGAAACGGAAAATGTGTTGTTATATTTTTATTCCAAGCAAAAACCAATTTTCCTTTTTTTTCTTAGTCCTTTGCTTTCCCTTTTATACATCCGTACAGTTTGGTGATGGTGGTAGGAGATGGAGAAGAGAGAAAAAAATGCACATATATCCATGGCCTATCGGGAACACATAAAATGGAGAAGAAAAAACGAGAGCTGATATACACATATTGTAAGCATTACGTAATATCTATCTACATACTACGTATGTGTGGCCTGGTGGTGGTAGTGGTGATATTATTCCCAGTGAAGGAAAGTAAAAACGTTTGTTGGATGTATTATTAATAAGGGTACTAAAGAGAATAAAGAATGAATGACACGATTCTACTACCGTAACGGTATAGACTTGAGTTCACACACACTTTTACAGTTTCAGTCTTTTTCTCTTATTCTACTTTCCCTCCACACACGTTTTATAAATAAAAGACACCAGACCATCATGAAGATGAGGATGATTATAATCATCATCATCATCATCATTTTCTTGTCTATTAGGGACAATACAAAATATATTGAACATGTGCCATTTAAAATGATACTACGAAATGTATGTCATTCCTTGCCGCGCTGTGGTGGTAGGCATTTTCCTGTGACTTTCAAAGTCACGCGTCTGCATACACGCTCATCATATGACCCTGCTATGCTTGCCTCTTCTTTACAACTTTGAAAGAGCACACTCATTTTTACAGGACAGAAGGAGAACAGGATCTGCGGAACAAAGTGGCAAATTATCAGTGGAAGTAGTAGCAATTGGTACCGTTATGTCCATTTCTATCTTATCTGTTTTTCTTATACTTGCAGTTTCGCAAGTGTGTATGTATAAGTCTAGATAGACTTGGTGCGTGATTGGTTTCATCAAGAAAGGATCAGTTGCCGATATAATGCATATTATGCCTATAACATAGTATGTCATTGAGTTGTATAGAACGACAGACATCAAGAATCAGAAGCTTGTTTTATAGGAATTCTCGACTTTCACTTTCAAAGAGAAAGTATCAAGGAAAGTATGGGATAGGCCGGTGCACCTTATACGTTCAATGATGTACATACTATTAGCATATTATATGTACCTACTTATATACATATACCACGCGATTAATATTAAGCAGAAAAAAAAGAATAAGAATCGAAGGATTCTGTAAGTGTAATATTCCGTTTTTATTACGACATTGATGATGATGATGGTGATACTAGTAGCACCACTGCGGATATCAATACCATCAGTCTGCTGTTCAGTAAGAAAGAAGTAAAACAGAATGATGCCCATGTTTATGTTGAACACGCTTAGGGAAAAAGAAATGGTTGTATACATAATGTAACAACCTATGTATCTTATAGACTTTTTCGCCGCCTATCGTTATTGTAAACTAGGGAAAAACCTGAAAAGTCGAAAAGTGCTCACACCACATTGTAAAGTCCGTGTAACCACTACACATAATATACATACATATATGCTGTATGTATTCATTCTACATGTGTATGCCTATATCGCAGCGGTATATTATGTAGGTATGCTGGATACATATTCTGTAGGAACAAGAAGAATGCCTTGTTATAAGGGGCATAGTTTTTCAAGGGAGAGTCACATTACAAGCCATCAAGATGGTTGGTTATGGATGGGATAAAATCCTACTGACTCTCGTGACATGACTTGAAATTATCCTTATCTTCTACAGGGATCCCTCGAAACTAGTCATAGAAAGAGAAAACAAGAGAGGAGCATCTCTTTCTTTCTTCTTGTTTCAGGCCTGGCTTAGTTTTGTCTGGTAACACTAACCAATTGCAATTCTAACACCATACCGCTGATATCATACCACCTTTAACAAACGAGCATAAAACTACATTGCATTCTAGTAGTAACAGTGAGAATGAAGGAATGGATGGAAGAAGAGGAAAAATACATACATAGATATACACATGCCTTCACCAAGCTACTCTTCTTTTCTATAATGATATTTTCCCGTCATCATCAATACGATTGTCCAATGAACCACCTAGAAAACCGTCATGTGCCCTATACCCTTTTATTCTTCCTTCTGCTCAAATAAAACTTTTTTTTAGGAAGATGTTTCCAAGTTTGGTAAAAAGAACAAAATATAATGCTTGTCGTTTGTGTATATCTGTAGTTTTACTGGTGTGTACAAGTGGTGTTGGGTTGCACGCATAACCCAGATTTTGGGAACGTGAGCAAAGAAAAAGCGATCTTCCACCATCGCCACCACCACCACCACCGATATGATCATGTTGATGTGTTGGATGGAGAAGGAAGAGTTTCATGGGAATATATTAGACAAGTGAATACTTTTTACTTGAGAGAAGTTGTCTATGTATGTTTTTGCAAGTGGTGCACCTATGTATCCATCTTGTAGATAATTCCCACAGTTATTTCTCCACAACATTAAGTAAGGATAACTAATAAAGATACCTGTCTTTGTCAGTCAAGTTGCTGTACTGTTGTAGCTCAAATCTAATCTTGCAGGCTTCGGCATGTATCAGGAAGATCTTATGATGCTGTTGGGTTAGCCAAGATACTACATACAATGTGAACCCTTGTTATCCCTTTTTCTCGTCAATGTGATGGCTGTTTTACATGGAGAACGCTCATGTTCTACAATAGACTTTCTCGTACTGTACATTATTATTAGTATGTTTCGTTCTAACTCTGTTCACTGTAGGAGAATGCTTATTGCTGGCTGAGCAGGAGCACAAAGTAAGACATGAACATTCTATTAAATATTCCCTTTCCAAAAGTAAGAGGGAAAAAATTGAAATTTTCTTTATTTTTCCATCTAAACTAGAAGTAAGCATATCGTAGTCTCCAATCTCCTGTATGCAAATGATAGCGATTGAGATGACAGATGAAGAATTGCTGGATCTATTTTTTCATGAAATGAAGTTACGTTGTGTGTATATTATGATGATGAGCTTGTTTTACGTCTCTTCAACATGTCGAATGAGAAATGAAAGTGCTTTCCACACGTGTGTACTGACGACCACGATAAGCATCTCATTTCAATGCCTTTTTGTGTACACATACTTCCAACAAATAGTTCATGTACGTAATATGCAGTTAGTATGCATGTACCTATGTTACTTTTTTATTATTCTCTTTGATACAACAAATATTCAAAATTTATGCTCAACTCTTATTTTTACTTATTATAAAAGATTATATCTGCCGTGCATATAAAATGGGAGAGATGTTTTGTGGAAAAAAAAGGAATCCTGCCATATTCAGAAATTCAGAAACCGCACGTCAGACACTGTGGCAGCCAAGGCAGAAGAGAAATAAATGAATAAAAAATTAACCAGAAAGTAACCACGAGGTTAAGAAAGGGAACTCTGCCTGCTCCAACTTACTCCTATGATATGTAGGATGTTTTAAGTTTGCACAAAGTTTACATCAAACAGGAAGGAAATCATGACTGTTCTGAATTCAAATTACCTAGTTCTTCACCACCACCACCACTACCATCATCATCATCGTCGTCATCATGATTATCATCTCTGCCAGCATCATATTTTTGGCATCATGATACCTTGAGCATCACCCAAAAATATTTACCTACCTAAATGCTTTTTCTTTTCGCCCAACGAAATATGTATGTAATCCCTTCTACTCAGATTTCATGAGTGTAGTTCACCAAGATTAGTTTTTCCCGGGTTAAGAGACTTGTCTTTTAAATCATAGGGATGTTATCATAAGAAGATGAAATGAAATGCTGGTGAAACGGTTAGGCGTAAGCGTTGAATAAAAAAAAACGAGTGGTGGTGCTGTACATAAAAGGTCATTCATCAATCTACCAACCACCCCCAACAACCAAC
>JAHZMZ010004716.1:0-16501 GCA_027743805.1 Lepidocyrtoides sp. E14
ACTGACTTGAGTTAGTTACCACCACCACCACTGCCGCCAATAAAGCCTTGTGCCGTTCAGTTATGTGGAATGTTGTTCAAGAGTGCCAATTATAGTTGGCATTTGACACGCATAAATGTAGTAACAAATCGATTGCATATGAGCCTATCTGTTCTCATTATGAGTTGAACCAGCCAAACCAAGTGAGAGTTGCTCTTTTTTAGTATGCATATTAAGTATATTATTATTATTATTATGTTGTATGTAGGAATGGAAAAAGATGAGCCAAGTGTAGAAATAAAATGAGCACGATTATAGAGGCATTCATGGCATCAGCATAGGAGTAGAAAAAAGAAAACTTATTTGTGCTTATTTCTCTAATAGATACACGAATAAATGTATGTGAGAGGTGGTAACGTAAATGCCACCGGGTGCGCCAGATTTCATTTGGTGTATATATCTTGAAAAAAAGTGACAGGCCCAGTATAAAACGTAATATGCGTCAAAATATATTTTGTCTTAGCAAAGCTAGCAGATGAAACTGTACTGTTGAGGGTAACGGATTGTTTGCAATGCTGAAAAAAAAAAGTTGGATGGAACTTGATTTGGTATATGTCAAACACTAATAACAACAAAAAAATATGTGCTATGCACATTACTTCTGTGCGTTGCTTAACGTCACTTGACTTCAATAATAGTGTATGATTAGCAAATCGCCTGTATTGTCATTTCATTCCTCTTCCTGTTGCCTTAAACACACTCATTTGAGCGATCCATGTTTGATCTTTACTAGAATACTTTTGTCTGGTAGAAACATGAATGAAATGAGCAAAAAATATTGACTACATGTTTATAACAACGTAGAATGGGTTGCTTTGGTAATGAAAGTGTGATATAATTTGTTGAGTGCAATATGGCAATGCATTCTTATCCTCTTATTAGATTTTTTTATAAGCGCAGAAATTTATCGACACTTGTCAAATTTGGTTTAATTAACAACTCAGATTTACAGCCTGCTTTGCAAAAGGTATATGAACTGCAAAATATAAAGCACGTGAGAGAAAAATGTCACCCGTCTAAACACTTCACTTATGCAAAGTTTTGATTTGCCTTGCCAACCCACCTTCATATGATGTGGTAGAAAAACAAGCAAAAGAATCCTTTAACGGGCAGCCACAATTTATGTGAAATGTGCCCGCAAAACAAGTGAAACATAAGACAACGACAGTAACGGATTAGAAAGATCAAGCTCAAGTCAACCTGAAGTACTTTACCATTTTCTTACTCATGGCAGCAAAAGTACAGCGTAGGTATGTAATATTATGCAGAGGCAGTAGAGAAAATCAGTGCATCTGGAAACGGCACATACTCATTGTCAGTAAACAGAACAGACGTCTACAAATCAAAGCAAAAGTTGGGGGAAAATGAATAATACCATGTTACAGCAAAACGACTGCTCATTCTCTCCTCACTCCTTCTCGTCATTGATGAGTTTGTAGTTTTTGCCTGACACGTGCATATTTTTCAAAAATGAGGTCTCTTTATGTCGTCCTTGTGCTTTAGTACGTACATGTCAGAAAAGTACAGTTGCAATTGTAACGTTATTATTATTATGTTATGTAATTATAGAATGTATATGCTTTCAAATTCGTTTCGGTGTTGCTGAATGAAGCTAAAAGTCACAAAATAGAATACAGACTCAATGTGCCCCGCTTCTTTGCACGCACGGCAAGACAACACAGAAGTAGATAGATGCATGTAAGTATGCTTCTTGTAATAATTATGATAAAAAATGTTGAAGCAAGCAACACATCAAAACATGTCAGTATGACTTGTCACTCCTCATGTCACTTCTCATCATTTTTAGCTTGTTTGTGTATCAGTAGAAACAGCTCAGGCATGTAATGACACAGCTAATCAGATAAAAAGGGAAAAAATGATCTCTTGTGTACCCTGTTACCTAATGTTTTGTGTTTCCTTGCTTGTAAATGTACGTGTTATTGATCCGCAAAAAAGTCACAAGTCATAACACTACAATGCCAACAACTGTGTATAACAACACTGGAATGGGCCGCTGTTAATGACTACAATTTTTCAGGTTTCTAGTATTAATTTCAGTAACCTCCTTACAAGAGGATATAATGCAATTGGTAAATTAAAGTAGGATCCATTCTACTTTATTACCATTTTTGACATTCAATAGCTTTTTTCGTTCAAGTTAACTCAACTTTGGAGAGCTACATAAGTTTCAAATTGTATATTATCTTTAAATTAAGTGGTAATTAGATATTTTAAAAAAGTCACGCTACGCTTACACATAGGTACATCAGTTCTTGGAAAAAGTTTTAGCTGGAAAAATGTTTACTTTCAAGCAACTTTCGATAGGAAATCATAACTGAATGAGTTGAAGAAATATCTGAAGGCATTGTAAGCGTTATTACTGCTCATGAAATGGCTGCATGTTACAAACGGTTTGATGATGTCAAAATAGAATATGAAAGTGGAAGTAATTCAGTCATGTGTTACATTATTTTGAAGCATGAAAAACTAATTTTCTATTTACTAATTATCCGCAAGTTATGTTTAGTTTGTGTGTTTATGCATTCTTTTTATTTGTCTGAAGAGATGAGGAAAGTTGCAGGATTAGATATTACTATACATGGTCATCACATCAAAACCCGAGAAAAGTGAGCACTTTGTTGTTCTAGATCTGTTGTCTTGCTTAAGTTACAGTGCAAGCCTTGCACTGACTGTGAATAGTCACATTCCCATGCATATAACACTGCAATATATATGTACCTACTATTTTGTTTCTTTCAGACTAGTATGTTATTTTAGGGAGAAAAGTAGTCAAGTTAATTAATTACTATTCATAAAATACCAACAAAAAGTTACATTTTCAAAACCCCCTCACTATACAAAAACTACACAAAAATACAGAAATACAAACTATGTTTTACGCTCTGTAGGGAGGAAAAAGGAAACGCAGGTGTTTTGCTAGTTGTTGGTGTTATGTTAATAAAAACATTACTAGAAACGGAAACATTCAGTATACATCGTCTTCAGCTGACCAAAAGAAAAACGGAGAGTTAATTTTATACCCTTTTTTAAATAAATGTCCATGTTTAGCAACCTTCCTGTGTGAATATAAAAAGAAAAGGCTGAATAGCATGCTTGTTGAACTTGTACTGAGAAAGAGTTTGATGGAGAGACTGAAATAATAAAACACGAAATGTTTTTCTTTGCAAAACGATTAATTTTGTTGACAGGCTGCCTTCCTGTCAATATGCGGACTAACTGTTTGTTCAACGATTTTTTTTCACTCCGAAGTGAATTCATTACTTTTTCTCTTTTTTCTATTACCTTGTGCATGTGGCGTTGGTGTATATGCACGACACGACGTGTGTGTAAATATATATATTAAACAGAAACGCCATAAAAATAAGGAAAAGTTGAAAATTCATTGAGAAAACTTGTAAAGAAAGACATTAGGTTAAGGTATAACTGATGCAACTGATGTAGTAAGTTAATAAACTATAAGGCATTTGACTTGTGGCAGAGCAAAGAAGAGCATTGATCATGTTTTGTATTTGCACGAACGAGTCGGAAAGAATTCTGTTCTTGTAAAAACTACAAATCTTCTTTAAGGTGTATCTTTACTGGCGATGAGCAACCACACACATTTTATCTACTACAAGCGCACGGCAAATGTGAATAAAATTTTAAAGATCCCATGTGTTTTCAATGTTTGCCATGTCGTAGCGAATACTTTGTAGCAAGAAATTAAGTATTTTTTCTAGGATTGATACTCTTACTCCTCTTTTATACTTTTCGTATAGGTAATATACTTTTTAATAACAAGTCGACATTCTCCTGCATAAACTTCTTCTTGCTATCGATCTCACAAAGTTTTCTGTACATTTTCCTATAATTTTCCGTACTGTTTTGGATATGATCTGAAAAAGAAGAATAAAAACGAAAACCTTCCTTTCAGTCAATGTGGCTGGTCGTTGCATGACTGACTAGCATGTATGCACTTACGCGTATAGGAGATTGAAAGTGGTTTCTACGGGCCTCATGAAAGTCACCACTTGGTTTTCTACTTCATTGCAAAGCTATACAGAAAAAGGATTCTTTTTGTTTTGTCTTCATTTCGTTTTAAGCATGAAAATGTGCTCATGGATGCGCAATGCGCAATATGGATTGCATTTAGATGTTGGGTTTTATGTTTTCCAAGTAACTTATCTTAAACATAGTATCTCGTTCAAATCTCAAGTGGGGAGGAAAACGTTTACATTGCTCGTAAAAACTAACACGAAAGGGTGTTCATGGATGATGGAGGTTTACGTATGCAAGCAATATTTTCTCTCGGACAATGACAGTTATTAAACGCTCTTTAGGAAGAGCCCACCAACATAATGTGCCAACTTCCAACAACAAAAAAAGTTGTAAAACAGCTAACAGCACTGCATAGCAAACCAAACCAAATGACGAAGGAAAAAAGTAACTGAAAAGAGGTTTCTTTCGTAGAGTATTTAAAGCTTGTTATGAGAAAAAATATAATGCATGGGACGATGTTCGATGTTTCATTCTTTCGCACAAAGCCTTACTTTCAAACGCAATTACACTCAAGTGCCAAAATGTAAATGAACAAAAGTTTTCCAAAGCAACACACGCAAACAAATTCAAACAGATAGTCCAAAACGGTGTCTAGGCCATTTCCACTCACAGAACTTTCTTCACCATGGAACGTTTACGCCAATGCAGTGGTTATTATTAAAATTTATGCAGTCTCGGAATTTGAAGATACACTTTTGTGATTTCGTTATTGTTCATGTATTTAAATTAAAATTTTAGTTAAATGTAATTGAATTAATATTTTTGTGCGGAACTGAGCTAAATACAACCCTAAGAGCACCATAAATTTTCACAAATATTTAACAAAAATGTATACCTCATAAATGCTTAAAGATTAAATTTGTTTTTCATAAAAAATTATACAGCAGAATGAGCTCAAAGCAGATTGTTCACATGAATAATCGATAATCAGTACTTAAAACGTGAGTAACTATGTATCAAATCTGGTGGTTTTTCCGTTACTTGGTTGTACCTGATTGCCATGAAAAAAAATTGAACAGATTTTGAAGTTAGCAAGGGATATCAAGTCAAGATCACATTGGCGATAGTAAGAGGAAGCAGCCAAACAATGATATCGTATTTGCATTCATTAGCACCAATTTAATTAAGTTAGTAGCGCAGATTAACGAAAGGCAATCATTTTGTCATGGTGGGGGAAAAGATGCAGTGGGGAAATCGTATGGTGAGGTAGATGTTTTGCAGCGAGCATATCTGACGGGGAAAACGCTTTGAGAGTGAATTGTCATGAGGCGAAAAATTCCTTGATGGGGAATGTTTTCTTGAGCAAAAAGACCTTCACTCTAAAAAAATGTATACCTACTTAAGGAATACAAAGCGGTATCATGTCTTGATGCACTCACTCACACGTTTCCTCTTCACATTTCACCTCCTAGGTGTCTTCCAGCAGCGCACCGTTTTTTTACGTATTGTATCGCACATTACTTTCTTGTGGCGGAATGTCTGAAACGGGTTGGTGTAGTAAAGAGAGTATCAAATAGGCTGATACATCCTCCTCATAATTAGAGTGCAGTGAGGCAATAAATAAAGTCACTTGTCGCACTAATGGGCCGTGACATGCCGTATCACTGGCAATTTTTGTTAGCTCATTAAACCCATTCGTTTTTTAAACTGATGAATTGCAAGCAGTACATAGTCGGAAGAATGTGACTCCATCAATCGAAAAAAAGTTTGATGCTGCCTTGAAATAAGTGCATAGGATTTAAAAGAGAACGCATTGATGAACTCGAAATACCCTATGGATTTTGTTTTAAAAGGTCAAAAACAAGGCTGGCACCCTTTGGTAGAATGAGAATGCAATATGATTAATGACGTCACTTGTATCAATTTTTTATCTCCTTTGAAATTATTATAAATTATCCAGCCGAATCTCATTACTCACTCTTTTTGTCAGCTTTCAGCCAGAGTTGTGGCTCATAACCAACATTATATTATATCTAGCATGTCAACGCACTATATGCGCGTGGAAACTCATCTACGCGTGAATCTGAAGAATTGTGAATATAGCCAGTAATATCAATATGTGATGTAGAGTAATGTGACATTGCGCTGATCATTGTGAATCATTCATTACAACAAAAGCTTATTTTTTAAAGCATATTTTTTGTATATTTCAAATCATAGAAGAAGCCGGTAACCTGGACCATGACGCCGCATTTTCCAGAATGTTTGCCAATTCAAGTGGATCATCAGGACTTTCAATGTTTCATCCAGGCTGTTCCACAGGAATTCCAGGTTCTCCGGTCACAGCGCCATCCTCAATATCTGCACGCCCTGGACTTCCTGTAGTTCCAGATGGGATCACTTCTTTAGGCCAGCCGTACAGTGCCGACGTGTCACATTACGGTCCCCTGTATTATGCATCCAACTATGCCTCCTTTAAAGCCAACAATAGAACCACTCCTTATCCCCGAACCACAGCAGATACGTATTATAACATGTACCAAAACTTTTATAGATCGCCTCCTGTACCTAACTCTTACGACTCGAGATAATCATTTGATCCAGCGTATTTCCTTTAAATCTAGGATTGAAAATTCTTCACGTAACTGTTTTTAACTGCTATAAAAGTTGTAAGAAGCAGCGTTGTCGCTTTGTCCTTTCTTAGTTAAATTTACCTGGTGCCCCTTGCATCATCGATTCAGACTTTACCCATTTTATTCAACCAGTATAGCATGTATCCAATCATAAAGATTTAGGCTATCATTTATAACGTACGTGTCGTCATCAGAAAATATTTAGTAACATGAGTATTTAACCGGTCACCTTTTACTTCCGGTCTTCCTATCTGTTAATATACTTGTAATTAATTATTATCCTTTCATTAAATGTTAAAGGTGTACACATGAAAAAAGTGTATAACGCAATATAGTAGTGGTAAATACACGTAAAAATTTTTGTCAGTGATGAAAAATGGGATCAATGTTGCATGGGAATGAGGAATGCATAAAAAGGATTAAATATGAAACAAAGTTTCATGCCACAAATCGGCCTTTCCCTTTTTAAAAAAGTTGTAGCATGTTTGTACATTAAACTGTACTTTTTTTCCTCCTTGTACTCGTGTTTCAAGCAAAATTATTGGCTTATTAATCCTAACATAGTTTGAGCTTGTATGTATGCATGCTTGATTGTGTAGTGTGTAAATGAGATAGTAATGAATAGGTAGCTATAATACATAGGCGGACTTATTTGTATCCTGTTGCCTTTCACATAACGAAATGAATATTTATTTAAGGAACTTGTGATCATGCTATTTATTATTGCGTACTTATTTATTATGACTTGTTACAAATAGAGCATGTACATTTTAAATGTATTATCATTATATTGAACGACCGGTCACATATCTTTAAAAAGTCCGAACTGTACCAAAATGTAGAAATAGACGCGTGGATTAGATACATACCTACATAAATGTAGTTATACGTTTGAATTATGTATAAAATGTAAGTTAGAATGTGTATACATCTAGATATAAATTAGTTTGTTTTCCGTGTCCTTGTCTACAAGTATTCAATAATACATTATGTATCAAATTACGCAATTTTCGTGAATAAAAACAAGTCAATTTAATTACAAGTCACTTTTTTATAAAATTGCTTGCATATCGCGCATCAATATAATTTATTTCCTATAGAGGTTTTTAATTTAACCTTCTAAACTACAGAAAAGGGGAGGCTTTCAATTTCAACATTTCCAAAGAATTCACCAGTTAAAGAAAAGAATGAAAAAAAACACTCATGAAATACGCTTCTTAATCACCTCATTTCCAACAAGGTGAAGAAGGAAACAAGCCAATGAGTTTAAAATTGAGCATAAAAATTTAAGGAATTTTGTATCAGTCCCAAATAATCTAACTGCAGCGACTGAGAATGCAGTCATCAGTGTTTTTAAACAGACGGCAAAATTTAGCAATCCACCATTTAAGGTAATTTTCATAGGTAAAACAACAGGGACATACTAATCGAATGCGTTTAACATGGAAAAATGTCTACTTAAAGATCAGTCATCATGTGATCTTATAATGGATTTATGAAAACATTTACTCCCATGAGAAAGCATATTCGCGTAACCCCAATTCTAAGAATAAATATGATATGCATACATAATTCTTGTATTTTTTACACGTAAATATTTCATTTGACTTACTTCTATTAGTATTTCTGCACAGTCCGTCCGAAGTATACATAGGTATCTACATCCGTACATATAGGCATATCACATGCAGACATGCAGAATTTTATGGGTTGCATTACTTTGGTCATCCAAAATGCAAGACGCCATTAAGCAGGAAAATTACTTGGTATGTGATTCGTAATTTTGATAATGATATTAATGGGAAAAAAAGATACAGTTTAAACGATTATTTGTCAAAACATTAAGCAACATGTTGCACTCAAGGTAGTGAGCATTATTCTGAAATAAAATGAAGCAATAAATCAACGTAATAATAAAAACATAGCCTTGTATTATGTTTTTTTCCACATAACAGCAGATGTGCATTGGCGTTTTTCACTTTAAAAGTGCCTGATGCCAGTTGTGCCAATTTTACTCAATTAAATCATTACTGCTAAAATTTCGACTGTGAATTAAGAAAATAACTATGAACATGGCTCCAGCTATTCTAAAGCGTATTGTGAAGTTTTCATTTCATGCTTGTTTATCGACACACTTCAGTTATGACTGTGCATTATTTGCTGAATAAATCCATAGGAGGTCCACATGTGCTGCCACTACAAAAAAATACAGTATATGAAATGGTTTTAGTAGTTAAGTAAGTACTTATAGCAGAAAAAAATATAATGCACATTGCATAATATCATACTGGTTTGGTCACAACAGCTCTGTTTTTGCTTCCTTGCATGCTATTTGCTTTTAGCATCCATTCAACCTCAACAGTTTCGGCAGTTGGTTAAAAGCTAAAAAATACTGAAAGGACTTGACTCAACCTAGAAGCTAATGTGGATGATGATGTGGTGTGTGTAAATCGTAAAATTATCTCCACCAGGACGACTTGTTCTCTCTCTGCTTTCTAATGACTCTTTCTGTAAACATGGTCATTGTTTACCCCATAAATTACTACATTATTATGATTTTCATGTGGCGCAGACAACTATATTTTATGTTCGACCAATTTTCTAGAAACAAACCAGCTCTCATAATAATCAGTGAGCATTTTTATTTTGTAAATTATAAAATAGCTGGCCCACCCATCTATTTGCGTAATATTTTCATGCACTGGCTTTAAGACAGATTTATTGTAAACTTTGACGAATGACAAAGCAGCCAATAGTTTTTTTCTATTTATAGTGGCATGCCATTATAGAATTAAATGCAACAATATCATCCTACCCGATACCTGAAGGCACGTTAAAACAACCAAATTTTGAATCTGCGCTACAAAAATTATCTGCTGGTTATTTCAATGAAACAGTCAAAATTGACTATAAACTGGAGGGCCGGTTTCTCTATTCTTGAAAATATATATGCATTAATCCTTCAGCATTAAGAAAATTTGTGCTTTCATTTGAAACCGTAGGAAAACCAAAGAAAGACCACTGAGCTGGACCACATACTGGTAATTCTATTGTAACTTAATTTGTAGTAATTTTTCTACTTCTGTTTTGTGTGTTGCAACATGTTGTTTGCCACTTTTTACACGCCATCGTGGTTGGAGTACAAAGACATACACGTAAATACATACATAGTAGCAGGAAAGCATTATATAAAGATTTGACTGAAAATATGGTTGATATTATTATCTATGAGAAATGGATATGTGCATGTCCGTAAGCTATATGGTTACTATCGACACTTCAGATGGAGAAGCAGAACATTTCCAAAAACATTACAAGAAACGATCATCTTATTTTACAAAAACATAAATATGAAAAGGAAAGAAAACAAAGCATATTTTCTATTCATGAATTCAATGTTTCTCTTAAAAACACAAGACGTATTCCCTTACTGTACACACATATACATAGGCATATCAAGAGATGATACATTGCTGATGGGGGAAAAGACCCAACAGCAAGTTTCTCATCAAGAAGGTTCAATGTTGTGATACTTTCTCGCTCCAACTGCTCCTTCAAGAAGTTTTACGGGAGTCGTAACCGTAAAGAATGGAAAAATATTCAGCAGAAACAGTGACATGCTTGAACTTATAAAGCATAATATTAACTTTGTATTCACACCATGAAAAAGTGTTTGTGCACTTATCATCAATGTCTTGGACCTTTCGGGGACATGTTATGAAGCGTCACACGGTGCACATTGTACACCCAAAATAATATAATTTCACAGCCGCGACGTGACATCATGAAGCACAACAACGGTATAATATATAGCACCCTTCCAATCCGTTGCGTTTGCTTCCGATTACTCCCTTTTTCGTTTTTCTTACGGAAAAAAGTCTTAAATGACAATGTTATTATTAGACTCACTCTCTGTGACTGGTGTAGACTCCCATTTTATTCAATAAAATGGGAAAACTGCTTCTGGTTAGGGTAAGAAAAGAGGTCCTTCTTCTCAGGGCAACTTGAATGTAATTGTATCCAAGCTAACGTGTGCCCAAACCCTCATAATGAAACAAAAATAAACTCTAACCGTGCAATGGGTGGGTTCAAAAAATAAATAAATATTACTCCATAAGTGTTCAGCGGTTTTAATTGTTAGCGTTTTAGGTGCCCGATAATGTTTACACTTTACGGTAAAATAGATTTTTATCAGGCCAACAATTTCCCGACGACAAAAATAGATCATTACGAGTTTTTGATGTCTGCTTTTACTACTACAGGTAGGTAAATTAATTAATTATTTGTCAACCGTACAAAGTAAAGATGCAAGGACACTTAAGAGGAATTTCATTTTCAATTCATCTTTTTCCTGTTGTTAAACGTATCTGCGCGTCTCACATATCTTTCTCCAACAACGCTCCATTTCATAACCAATCATTCTTGAGTTACCGTCGTCCGTTTTACTCTGTTTTATATTGGAAGATATTTTGAAACTCTAAGGTTATGATCACGTTACTCTACTGCTTTCCCAATAAAGTTCCCAAACAATTTATGAGAAGTACGTCAAAGCGTTATTTATCTGTCGTCGGTAGCGAACATTACATCCATCAAAGTAAACATAACGACCATAAAGAAACAGTGAGACGTCTCATTTTACCATTGTCCAATGTCCAATCTTCTGCTATAATCCATGCGGATGTTTGTTTCTGTCTACACGGGAGGATGCACCGTTTACACATCCCATGCATAATATTTGCTAGTGCTTTATAGCTTTTCGCTTGTTGACAGGAGGAAGATAAAGTCAGACTAAATATAATTTATAAGAAAAACAGAATCATGCATTTCAGTAATTCTAAGTATTTGTTGATGATGAGCGACACATATGAATGACGCAAATATTTTGCAACGAAATCTTTACATTTACGGCTTAGTGCCACAGCCAATAATTAAGCTTCTTAATTTTTGTAAGTACACGATTACATGAAACGAAAACACATTTTAACTAATATGTCAATAAGAGAAGTGGAGTGTGAATACATGGAAACGTTTCATTGATAGAAAAGTCTACCTTCAGTTTCATGAAAAGTGTTTTTTATGCAGTAGCAACCAAAGCAAGTTAATTTACAATAATTTCCAGCGACAATTTGCTGTTCAAGAGAATATGACTGCTGCAAAAATGAGTGAGTCAGTACCAGTACCTATTCATCTTCTATCGCTGTGTAATGAAAAGTTACAATGATAGAATGAGAGAAATCCTCAATTGCTCACTCGAGTATGCTTTAGGATTGGGTAAGGATGACATAAATTCAAAAAACATGCGGACGTTTCCATTTCAGCTCAGGTTGCATCCACGACATAAGAAACAAATGGTCAAATTGTTTCAACAAAGTTATATTTGCTTTACGTAATGGCTTAGTCCTTGTCGCTCTTTCCCTTCAATAACCCATTATTGAAAAGTAAAAAGAGCTTCCTAATACACACTTTTTAAGGCTTCGTGTGACTTTACTGGCTCTTGTAAGTAAATTGAGCGTGTAAATGGGTTAAAGAAAATTAACCTTGTAGATGACTACAAGGGGTTTCTATAAACTGTTTTAGATGCATAAGCATTATAATATGTATTATATGCATTTTAAACAGGATGGTTTATACTTGACACTTCATAAAGGCTTAGTGCTAGACATACTTACATACGTGCATGTACATATATGCATTTGTAAGCATTGTGCAATAAGTCTCCAGAAACTAAGAGCCTGAAAACAAAATTACAACGCAGAGAAAAGTATGGGCTTCCTGAAAAGCCTACTACGTATTGTAAAATATACAAATTGGTAAGCATGTGAAAAGAATATTTTTAGATATTATGTTATTGGATAAAGAACAGCTTGATTTTAACTTTATGCTGTAAATAGGTAGTGTGCCTTTTCATTTAATTCGTGGAAGTTTTAAGTGAATAGAAAAATTTAAGTACAGAATTTCATGTTTTATTACAAACGCAAACTACAGCATTACATACCATAAATTCTCCTTATGAAGGCACCAATATGCACTGGTTTTATAAATTGAAATGAACACATCAATATACTGTTTCTGCAGCCATAATGTGAGCTCATAAAAACTAGTGACTGCAAAAATAACCAGGCAGAATGAATAAACGATTGCATACGTGTGCGATAATAACATCGTATTTAATTTTATTTTACTCTTTTGAACTTTTCACTCTATTCACATTCCAATTCTCTGAACGCAATATGTACCAGCAATAAACCATGTAAATGGATCAAAATAAACCATTAACTACATGTCCATTTGTAAACACATAAAAATTTGTAGGTTCACTTGATGGTATTTAAACATTTTGAAATTATTTATTGCAAGCTCTAAGGTATAAACCAACTGCATTTGAAAAAGAAACTAAAATTATTTATTATGCAAGCTAAAAAATCAATACACATACGAATATAAATACATTTGAAAATTAAAAGACAGCATCCAGATTTTAAACTATTTCCTCGCCACCAAAAACATTAGCACTAACAATTACGAAAAGATCAATGAGTACTAAACTAACTGTAATGGCCAAGTTGAATCACACACGTAACATTATTTTTGTACACCACAGCAGCACAGTAATGTAAAAAAAGCTTATGTACTTATAACACAGAATCACCCAAGTTAAGTGATATACATATAAATTATTGTAAAGTAACACGTCTTGCTTGTAAAGATTGCTATTTATCTGGAAAAGGCACTACATGCTCTAATCTAATAACAACAGCCTTTTTCTAGAGGTGATGACAAGTAGAATTGCCAGAGTTTACAGACAAATTCAACAATCTAGAATAACTTCAATGCATCATTCATGGCTTCTGGCGTTGAGTCACTTGAGCATATTATTTATTTCCCAGCCTTTTTTTTACAGTAAACCAGTAAAGAAACCACTAAATGCGGACGAGAAATGGTTTCAGGTTATAAAATAAGTTAACCATACAAATAAAAACAATAATAGTAATGTTTTCAAAATCAGGGTGAAACCCAATGAAAATGTCTACTGAAATGTAAGTAAGTTCTGTGTCTGTTTTCAAATGAGTAAAGTTGTTGGCAGATATTAAAAATTGGAATGGAATGGAAGACCTTTACTACCTCTTATTATGGTCATACACACTTAGTTTCAAAATATAATGATAATAATAACAGCTATAATAATGAGACGAACGGATTGTGATTTTTACTGAAATGTGAACTTTGGGTTGTAGTAAATACATACTTTGATTGGTACAAAAATGGATTACAAAACGGCACATTTCTCATGTTGAATAGTTCATAAAATAACAAAATTTACTTTTTAGATGTTGACGGATTATATGTGTGTGTCAATTACAAGAAGCAAGACTAATTCAATACGTTTGTACTCAAGATTAGGCGAGAAGATAAATACAGTCTTTTTTAGATAGCTTACAACTACGAGCGGTTAACAAGATCAGAACTAGTGAATTAAATGTGGATAAATATTAGGAAAGCTAGCAGCATTAAAAGTCCAGATTTTCTACGCAACTACAAAAGCTTGATCTATTCTTTGGCATGCTGCCTTATCAATTCGCCCCAAATAGCAGACTAAGCTTGGCAAATAAAAAGGCAAGCTATACATCTTGTGTGCTTACGCTGTATTGACAGTATAAATGGGGACCCTCAAAGGAAAGAAGCCCATTTTTTTTATGAAAATGAAACATTTTATGAAGAAAAAAATTATTTGAGAAAACACATACAGATATCTCCCCTTCTGCATCCTTTAATGTGTTTTTATTTGAAAAGGGAAACGGGTGAGCTATTTTATCGTTGTTACTACATCAGTTTTTCATAAAGTTCCCATCTATGGAATAACGACAAGAAGAGTGTGTTGGTGCAAAAGTTTTTACAGTTGGTCGTTCTTGTTGAAACGTTCTGTCAATGCACTCCAATTTTCTCAACAACTTCAAATTTCCTATCTGACGACAGATTCATGAGCTCACTGTTACAAATTCTCATATCTTCACCTTCAGCTTTTCATATAGGCAATGTAAAAGAAAAGCAGTGGTACCACTATTAGAACGGATGCGTTATTTCATGCGCGAGAATAAAAAATTCAACGATTTCTGAAAACACTGTTTTTTATTTCCATTAAAACTAAGTAATATTAGAGTCCTTTGATTTTATTTTAAAAAGTGCCATTCCATTATCTCACCATGCTGCGTGGTATCTGGTTTATTTTCTATTATGAAACCAAGAAATGGGCTACAACAAATGATAATGCATCTATACATGACCATTAAGTATCAGTATAGTGAAAGTATGAACTACCGTCTTTAAACGAATTAGGTACCTTGAACTGTAAAAATTTGGTTGTAGCTTTTTGAGGTGTTAATATAGTTAACAAAAAATATGTGTTAATAAAAAAAACTCTGCAGTAATCATAGCATGTACAGCAAAGCGTCGATTTCAGCGATTTACATGTATTGTCATGTTGATACACGAAGATATGTAATTACAGATAGTTACAGCTTGTTAGAATGCTCACTTGAATCCAATAAAACCTAAAAGGTAGAGGGTGAAATGACGACGAGCTATGTCAGCAGAAAAACAAATAGGAGTACGGAATGATGAACGCAGGATATTGAAGTATTACTTGTCTTTTAATGCAATAAAATGAAATTTTCTCATTTGTTTTGTTCATTTTGAACAAACTGTAACTTTTCAATTATTTTCAACTCAAACACCTACTTGCATGCTTAACTTCTTGACTGCATTGCTTATGCAATTCAGCCTACACATTGCCCATTTTCTTGATGGATTTGATTTCTTGTAAAGTCTTTTCTTTTTGCTTAAACTGGGGCCCACGATATTAATTTTGCTGTTTTATTTACTCTCTGTCGTACTCCTAGTGTTGCTTTGCTTTTCTTTCCTGTTGTATGTTGTTACTTTTCACCATGAGAGGAAAACGGAAGCTTAAATTCAGTTGGACATGTCCCTTTTGAGCTAATCCCTGTGAAATTTTTGGCAAGTTTGCTTATACAATAACTGTCGATATCCAAGAGTTAATTATTGAAGATGACTATAAAACGCAGAAGGGTAGCACTGCAGCACACCACCTGTCTGATGCATCACCACAGGATAGTATTTTTGCTTTATGTTGAGTACTGACCATTTTCATTGGTCTGTCTTAGGAAACCGAAATATATGCTTTTCGGAGACAGAATGGTACGGTTTATGCATATTGGGCAATGTATAATATTCCACTGCAGACTGAAGACAAATTTAACGTTAAAAATCGGGCAGGTGACTACGAAAATCATGTTGGCCAATTTAAGGTGGAGCAACTCACAATCAGTCATTTGTTGTCAACCTTTTGTATAATGAGACGACAAAAGCGTATAAAATTCTACTATAAAACCATTTGTGAAGGGAAGTAGGATAGTAAAGTTGTAAGAGACAAAGAAGTATTAATTAAGAGTTGTTGATGAAAAAAGTAAAAAACCCGTCCATGGCAAGCCAGTTAAATCAAGTTTGCTGCTTTTATAAAATTTTATGGTATTTTTTATACATTTTATTTATATTTTAATCTTACAAAACTTTTTGACCAATTGAATTGGGCCATGTAATTAATTGCGAATTCCTTTTACTGAGCTACATAAAATGATACATAGCCTTCTTAAACTACTATTTTTGAATACTTTTTTATTTACTTACTTCAATGAGAACTGCTTTTATATACGTTATCTTTAGTATCTTTAATTGCTTGTCGAACCGAAATCACTCATCATCCACAAGCACTTATACTTCTATTATATATTGTATAATAATGTTAAATTCTGAGA